>JAOTOK010028937.1:0-11512 GCA_025770025.1 Virgularia gustaviana
AAATTGGGTGGATAATTGCATTATAGTAAAGAACCCTCTGCTTTAAAGGAAGGTAGCAACTTACCTTCCTAAGAACAGCTATACGCTTAGAAAGTTTTTTACACATGTTTTCAATATGACCCTTAAAGGATAATTTGCTATCTATATCCAACCCTAACAATGTTGCACTACTTGTATTCTTTAGAATCTTTTCACCGTCTATCGTAACACTGAGTTCATCCGCAATTTTAGATCCTAATCTATTCCCAGTTATCAACATTACTTTTGTCTTGTCCTCATTCACGGGAAGTTTATTTGTGTTTGCCCAATGAAAAATTTCAGTAACAGATTTTCCTAAACTAGTATTAAGCTGTGAAATCTCTTTGACATCAGCTGACGCAGAAACCGTCGTGTCGTCAGCATAAAGATCAATATCGGACGTGACATGTAATGGAAGGTCATTTATAAATAAAATAAAAAACAAAGGTCCAAGGATAGAACCTTGAGGAACGCCATAATGCATGTGGGCAATAGTTGATTCCTCACCATTTACACTAACCAATTGAGTTCTGTTCGATAAGTAAGACTCACACCATCTGTGTGCTACACCATCGACACCATAAATTTTTAGCTTTTGAAGTAAGAGTTCATGATCTACCATATCAAATGCCTTGCAATAGTCTACCATTACCATACCATTTAACCTATTATTATCCAGGTTAAAGAGCATTTCATCAATAATCTTTATAAGGGCTGTCTCAGTGCTATGACCTTTACGAAAACCAGATTGCCTTGGAAAGAGCAAATTAAAATCACTGACAAAAGCGAATAAGCTATCATGAACATGTCTTTCAATAATCTTGGACAGAATAGGCAGAATGGATATCGGGCGATAATTTGAAAGAATACTTGCATCATTTTTCTTAAATAATGGCGTGACTTTGGCAGTTTTCCATCGTTGAGGGAAGATCCCAGTAGAGATAGAATAATTTATTAGTCTGGTAATACTAGGCGCGATTTCAGGAGCAGCAATTTTTAACAAACGAGAGCTAAATTTGTCAATACCAGCAGCTTTATGTTTCTTGATAGCATTCAGTGCATTTAGCACCTGAGCATCTGTTATGGCAGGAATGGCGAAAGATACATCGGAATTTCGTTTGGAATTAACAAAGTCCCGCAGTTTGGAAAAGTCAGGGGCAATGTTAGGCAACACACTTCTTAATTTGTCCGCAATGGTGGAAAAGTGCAGATTGAAGTGGTTGGCTACCTCAGTGGGAGCATTGACCCAAGTACCATCAACATTTAAACTTTTCACTTCACTAACTTTCTTGCATGTCCCCGTTATAATAACTTAATTGTTTTCCAAATTGCTTTAGGGTTTCTCTTGTTCTCTTCAAAAGCAGAATGATAGTATTCACGCTTGGCTGATCGCACAACTCTAGACGTTTTATTACGGCTTCGCCTATAATCAGGTATAAAAGTTTCTATCATTATCATGATTAATCTATCAGATTAAAAGAATACACATACGTACCAGGAGATGAAGAAATTGATGAAATTTTTTCGGCTACTTTTAGCAGTGTAGCACGAACCTCGTTCAACCCTGGTCGCTTCTCCGCCATGTCACTTCGACGTTTCGCAACTTTTGCGATCGCGCGCTTTTGTTTTATTGAGCCCGCGCTCCAATAAATGGGTGGATTGCAGTTGGATATGAAAATTGTGTTGAAAAAGATATGTTGCTTATGAAAAAGTTGTCGAATAAAAACCAATTATGTTAAAATAAAATTATTACGTGGAAAAGTTGCCCTGAAAGAATCCTTGTGGTAAAAAAAGCAGTTGAATATTAAAAAGTTGTGTTGCGAACTAAAATTTGAATTTTGGCAGATTTGGGACACCGTATATAATATGGACAAATGTCTCATGAATGGCACAATATTCTTAGATATGCGCAAAGCTTTTGATACAATTGATCATAAAATTCTCCTTGACAAACTATGGAATTGATGGTGTTGAGCTTGCTTGGTTTCTTCATAACTCTCAAGTAGCTTCAAGCATAGCTTGTCGGAGAAAGAAACTATTTCATGCGGTGTTCCCCAGGGATCAAATCTTGGGCCTTTGCTCCTCCTCTTGTACGTTAGTGATTTTTCAAACTGTCTGAGACATTCAACAAATGATATGTTTGCCGATGACACCCATCTTACTGTAGATGGAAAAACTGTGTGCGAATTATCCAAGAAATTAAATTCAGATCTTGAATCCATCCATAATTGCATGGCTTGTAGCTAATAAACTTACATAAAATGTAGACAAGACTGAATATATGCTTATCGGCTCTAGACAATGCCTATATGACACTCTTGAGAATAATGAAAACATTAGTATTGATGGTAAAAATATTAGACAGGTGAGCAGCTCCAAAACCCTTGGTGTCATTGTTGATGAAAATCTTACATGGAAAGCATTGGTAGAGATGCTTATTCAATATAAACCTTGACAGTTAACACAGAGTTTAAAGCACATCATTTAACATACAGCGTACTCGAAAGAAGAACGAACACGTGTGCATGCGAATTAATTAAAATAGGTTAGATATGCGTACCCACATAACATGCAGAATGCTGCATACTATAATTAACAAGTTAATAATCAACACTCCTCATTCTAAATTGTTATGTTACTGCAGTTTAGATGTTACACCTATCAATGTTCGCAATAACTGAAACTGTTCTTTAGCAATAGGTTTAGTAAATATATCAGCAAGCATGTCCTTTGTTGAACAGTACATAACATTAATCATTCTCTTCATAACTTGATCCCTGACAAAGTGAAATTTAATGTCTATATGCTTTGATCGTCCATGATACTAGGGGTTCTTTGTCATACAAATTGCCGACTGGTTCTCTTCAAAAATAGTTATCGGTTCTTCACAGTTTGCAGCAAGATTTCCAAGTAATTGCTGCATCCATAATGCCTCCTGGGTAGTAGCAGATAAAGCAATCTACTCTGCTTCAGCTGTTGATAGAGCAACACATGTTTGCTTTTTGCTTTTCCAGCTAACAGCTCCACCATTCATCTTGAAGACATAACTGGAAGTTGACTTTCTGTCGTTTATGTCACCTCCCCAATCTGCATCAGAAAATCCAACACAAACAGGATCGGCATCCCTTTCATAAAGTACACCATAAGTGATCGTTCCTTTTAGATATCTTAGGATACGTTTCACAGCACACCAATGTTGTTCTTTTGGGTTTGCAGAAAATTGAGAAACATTGTTCACAGGAAATGAAATATCTGGCCGTGTTGCACTGGATAAATATAGTAGAGAACTAACTGCTGATTGGTATTCCTCTTTATCATGTAGTTTACTCTCATCTGTAGCTTTCATCAGCTTTGAGTTCAGTTGTACAGGAGTTGCAACTTGCTTGCAAACTTGCATACCAAACTTGTTTAGAATGTTCTCCGTGTAGGTTCGTTGACCAATCCAAATTTCGCCATCTTTCTGGGTCACTTCTACACCAAGTATGTAGTGTAGCTCACCTAAATCTTTCATTGCAAATTTCTTACCAATCTTGCATTTCACTTCAGTGACACTCTCATCACTTTCACTACCAATAATGATATCATCCACATGAACAGCAACAATGGAAGTGTTTTCATCTTCAACTTTCTCTTACATAAATGCAGGGATCACTGGGTGTTGGCATAAAGCCAATAGACTTCAAATGTTCATCTAGAAGAAAATTCCAGCACCTAGATGACTGTTTTAGGCCATATAAGCTTTTGTTCAGCTTACAAACAAGATTCTTGTTCTCATCTATGAATCCCTCTGGCTGTTTCATGTACACTTCATCTTCTAATTCCCCATTAAGGAATGCGGCAGTCACATCTACTTGATGCAACTTCAGTCCTTTCTGTGATGCTAATGCAATAACAGTTCTTGTAGACTCAAATCGTACTACAGGAGAAAAGGTTTCATTGTAGTCTACAGGGTCTACACCATATTTCTGCGAAAATCCTTAGGCAACAAGTCTGGCTTTGTGTCTTTCAACTGTGCCATCAGCATTATGCTTCACCTTAAAAACCCACTTGTACGCAATTGGTTCGCGACCTTCTGGCAGTTCTGTTAGTGAACACTTCATGCTCATACAATGAATCAATTTTGTGCTGCATGGCTTCGTACCACTGTTTGGCGTTAGGACTGTTCAATGCTTCTCGCACTGTTGTTGGTTCTGGTTCAACAACTTTATCACTGCTAGCAATGGTGACCCACTAACCATAACGATCTGGTGCTCTCCTTTCACGAGGTGGCCTTTACAACACATCATCTTGACCATCTTCATTCTCTCCAGCCAATATCTCCAGTGTAACTGACTTCTCCACTTGTACATTATCTTTAACCAGCTCCTTCTGAAGTCCAAATTCATTCTCATTGAAAAAACATCACGGCTGATGATGACTCTTGACTGTACTGGATCATACAACCGGTATCCTTTGGCTTCAGAAGCATAGCCAAGTAAAATGCACTTTCTTGCTTTCTCATCCAATTTCTTTCTCTCATCTTTTGGAATATGCGCATACGCAGTGCAACCAAAACTTCTCAGGTGCTTAACATCTGGTTTCACTCCCATCCAAGCTTCTTGAGGAGTCATGTCTTGTACAGACTTTGTTGGGCTCCTATTGTGTAAATACACAGCAGTCGAAAGAGCTTTTACCCAGAATGCTTGAGGTAAATTTGCTTGAATAAGCATACATCTCACTGTTTCTATCAGTGTTCTGTTCAGACGTTCTGCCACGCCATTCTGCTCTGGAGTTTTTGGAGCAGTTAACTCCCTCTTAATGCCTTCTGATTTCAGGTAGTTGTCAAACTCAATTGACACATACTCTCCACCATTATCAGTTCTCAGAGTTTTCAACTTATAACCACTGGATTTCTCAAAAGCTGCTTTCCATTCCAAGAATTTATTGAATACTTCACTCTTTTGCTTCACGGGGTACACCCAAACATAACGAGTTTTGTCACCATATGATTTGGTGTTCAATTTTCCACACAAATCACTATGGACTAGACCAAGTGGTACATCAGCTCTCGTAGCTCCAGTTTTTGGAAAAGCAGTCCGATGCATTTTCCCTTTCACACAAGCTTTGCAGAAGTCGATCTCCTTCTTAACATCATAATTGAAGCCTTCAACTAAATTTTCTTTGGCTAGTTTTCTCAAATTTTGACTTCTCAAGTGACCATAACGTTGATGCCACACCTTGTTAGACAATTTGTCCTTTGATGTATGTATTTGCCCACTCAATGTTCGGTTTGAAGTCCAGGTAGTACAGACAACCTACCTTGTTTCCAATGGCAACTACAGTTTCATCAGAGTGATATATCGTACACTGATCATCTCCTAAAATAACAGTTTTTCCTGTGGCAACAGCCTTTGATACACTCAATAAATTGTAGCTCAGTTCTGGTACAAACAGTACATTATTAATCTTGCACTTTTGTTGTTTACTATCTTGAAGGTTAGTCTGTAATGTGATTGTCCCAATTCCAATTCCATGTAAAATCTTCCTATCGCCAAGCACAACATCAACCTTTTCTTCACATGTAACATAATCCTCTAACATAATGCTATTATTACACATATGACATGTGGCACCAGAGTCAATGACCCATGTATCTCTCGTGGTACTAGTAGATACATCAGCTGACAAAATTTGCACAACAAGTTTTAGACTCTCACCATGCTCACTGTCCTTTTCGTTTTGTTGTAGTTTATTCGCCTTTTCTTGTGCTGGTTTCACGGTGTAATTCTCCTTCTGAGATTTTAGCTTGTAGTCTCGACAAAAACGTTTAATATGTCCCATCTTTCCACAGTGGTTACATTTTGGGCCTTTCTTGTCAGATTTTGCTGCCATCATCACTTTCGACGAAGGTTTTCCTCTTGTAGGCACTTCTCGTTCTTTCAGCTTCTTTTCCTCATGAAGCAACCATTCAGTTACTGTCTCTATCTCACGCACTTCAGTACCGGCCTCAAATGCTGTCACAAGCATGTTGTAGATATCAGGAAGACTTGCAAGTAACGTTACGACTTGATCTTCTTCGTCGATTGGTGCGCCAATAACAGCCAACTCATTGAAGATTTCATTCATTGCCTTAATATGACGAGACACAGTATCTCCCTCTTTCAGCCGTAAGTTATTTAAACGACGTCTCAACGACAACTTATTCGCCCACGTTTTCTTCTGGAATTGGTCGGATAGTTTCTTCCATACAACCACAGGGTCCACAGGATCTCCAAGCAAATATAACAGCGAAGTGTCAACAGCAAGTACAATGATTGCCAAAGCTTTATCCCGATGGCTCATAAACTTAATGTAAGCATTATTCACCTTAAGCAGGAGCAGTCTCAGACCCATCAACAGCCCATCTTCCATAAGAGCTATACGACATTGAACTTTCCATGTTACATAGTTTGACCCATTCAGTGGCATAATCGAAGCGACCTTCGAATCCGCCATATTTGTTGTTTATTACATTTACAACAACACATGTTCGTCTAAATATCGACAAAAACACGCTCCCATGTAGGCATAACACACTTGTAGCGCACCAGAAACATGTAATTCTGGGCCCATAACCTACGAACATGTGTGCGTGCGAATTAATTAAAATAGGTTAGATATGCATACCCACATAACATGCAGAATGCTGCATACTATAATTAACAAGTTAATAATCAACAGAAAGAGCATATAGAATTAAGTGTCATCACGAAAAAGATTCACGGAAGTGTGTTTTTACTCAACTTTTAATTATATTGTATAAAGTAGTTCCGGGAAGAACCACAACAATGGCTTCCCACTTCACTTGCTCGCAACACGCATCTGTCAGTACGTCCAGCGCGAAACACGCAGGGTGAGCGCGTGGCAGTTAATGGAAGGTGTGCGTAAGAAGATATCTAAGGGTTCTCCGGCGAACAAAAAGTGTTGTTGATAAAGAAACCTTGGTTTGTATAATACCATGATACAATGTCACTTTGACTACTGTAGCTTGGTCTGGTCAAACTGTTGACAAGAACTGCATACTAAGCTACAAAGACTACAAAGCCGAGCAGCCAGAATATTACTGGTGAAAATTATGATGTGCGGTCAGTAGACATTTTGAAGTGCTTAAATTGGAAAAATCTTAAAGTGCGGAGGTTTGAGCAGGCTGCAACATTAGCTTTTAAATCCATAAATAATTTATCCCCCAGTACTAAAGATTACTTCAATTATCTTCATAATGCATGTTATAATCTTTGAAGTAATGATACAATGTACCAAAAACCAATTTTCTTAAGAAGTCCTTTCCATACATGGGGCTGAAGTCTGGAATGTATTACCTACAACAATTTTAACTGAAAACAACTTATCATCAACTAAATGATTTTTTTAATACTCATTTAGATGTTGTTGGTATTTTAGAATACCTTTAATACTTAAAGTAATGTTTAAGTAGTTTTTATTTTATTGAGAATATTTTTTTTAAATTGTTAAGATATACGTATAATATATATTTCTATGTAATTAATTTATAATTATATTTTGCATGTACATGGCCCTATGAAAAGCAGCTTTTATTTGTATATTTTTAATCATAGTATTTTGTTTCTATATATAGCAATTTAGCTGATAAGGTTACCGTGTATAAATATTCTTAAATAAATAAATAAATACCTTACTCAGCATGCAAAATCCCAAGTACAAGGATGTATTGAAGAAGTTCCCACATCTCGAGGCAGTGACGATGAGCGATAACGATGAGAAAGCACAGCTTCCAGTACACCTGATCTTGGGCACAAGTGAGTATGCAAAGATCAAGACCGCGACCAAATCAACCTGAGCTGACCAAATTTGGCTGGACCTTGTTATCCCCAGGTAATTAAGATGTCACCAGTTCCATGTTCGCCAAGCCATCCACCCAAGATTACCAGAAGCTTTATGAGTCAGATATGCTTGGTCTTGGTGACCACAGACCAGGAGAGAACCAAACAGTCTACCAAGATTTTAAGGAACAGCACACGCAGCACCCTGTAGGCTGGT
Source organism: Virgularia gustaviana (assembly GCA_025770025.1). Taxonomy (NCBI): domain Eukaryota; kingdom Metazoa; phylum Cnidaria; class Anthozoa; order Scleralcyonacea; family Virgulariidae; genus Virgularia; species Virgularia gustaviana. The sequence continues at coordinate 8,056 of JAOTOK010028937.1, forward strand.
ATCAAACTGGATTGCTGTGGAAGCCAGGCAGTGATTCCTTGCCAAGCAATGAAGTTGGAAGTTTGGCAAGATTGGGCAAGCTAACTGAACGACTATCCAAGAAGGCAGAATTGTTCCAGTCATATCGCGAGATTATTAAGCAACAGGAGGAACAAGGCATTGTAGAGAAGGTAAATGAGGAAGCGCAGGCAAGAGAATTTTATCTGCCTCATAAACCAGTGATTAAGGAGTCAACTGAAAGCACCAGGATCCGCATTGTTTACGACGCATAAGCTAAGGAAAACAAGCAGTCGCCATCACTAAATGATTGTTTGGAGACAGGGCCTCGCTTGCATAATTTGATTTGGGGTGTTCTTGTAAGGATGCGATTTAAGCCAGTTGCACTTACAGCCAACTTAAAGCAAGCATTCCTTCAGATAAGAGTCAATTAGGTTTCACTGGGTGAGTGAAGAAGGCAAAATCCAGGTATACAGATTCACACAAGCGCTCTTTGGGTTGAACCAGTCACCTTGATTGGAGGAACACTGGAACAGCACCTGAGCAGTCAAGAGCAAGAATTTCCAGAGGAGGTCGCTGAAATCATAGACAGTCTATACGTCGACAATCTTCTAGAAGGAGGAAATGCTGTGGGAGAAGAGTCAACCGTAGAGATTTTCGATAGAGCTAGCTTTGAATTGCATGAATGGCACTCGAAAGAACCTAACCTCGAGCTCACGGAGAGTAGCAGTTGGTAGTGGATAATGGGGAGACTAGTTACTGGGTCTTCATTGGAACAAAGTCAGTGACCAGTGTAACCAACGCTACTACAGTAGAGCCGACCAAAAGAACCATTCTAACTCAACTAGCTTCAGTATTTGATCCACTTGGTCTCACATCCCCAGTTACTGTGATTGGTAAGATGATATACCGTGATATATGTGATAGCAAATCCCTGAGGGACAAGCAAATACCGGGGGAGTTGAATGAATGTTGGTCGAAATGGTGCAACAGTTATTCCAGCGAGAGTCAAAGTCCAGAGATTCATCGCTGCTAACAAGGAAGAGATAGAAGCGATCGATCTACACGCTTTTGGTGATGCAAGCAGTCAAGCAACATGTGCTGTCGTGTATGCGATGGTGGCACAGAAGCAAGGTGTAAGTCAGGGAATAGTATCAGCAAAGGCATGGCTAGCCAAGAAGCAAACAACGATTCTGTGGTTAGAACTTGTATCCGGTGAAATGGCGATGAAGTTACTGGAAAGTGTTAAAGAAGCCCTGAGCAGATATCCTGTCCGACATTGTTGTGGATGGTTGGACAGTACCGTCGCCATTTATTGGATACATGGGCACCAAAATTATAAGCAGTTCGTGGGCAATCGGGTTAATGCCATTCGAGAAAGGAGCTACATCAGCTGGAGACACGTCGCGACCAAAGATAATCCTGCCGACGCTGGAAGTGACCAGGTAACCTGTGACCTGGTTAGGTGGGCCGAAATGGCTGTCGAGTCGCAACAAATGGCCGGAGGAGATGGAGTTTAACGCAACAAAGGATACCGAGATCGAAGCTAGAAGCCAACAGCACAAGGAGCAGTTTAAATATGCAGCCCAGCAGCAATGTGACCAACTCGATCATATTCTTCAGAAATGTAGCTACTGGAGAACCATGAGAGTAATGGCCTGGATAACGAGGTTCCTCTACAACTGGAAGTCCCCACCAAACCAAAGGTGACAAGGTTCACTGACAACAGAAGAAATTGAAGCAGAAGTCGAGTGGTGGTTGAGAAGAGAGCAAGACCGTCACGAACTGTCGACACAGATGGAAGAAGACAAGGAGAGGTTTAACCTCCGGAAGAATGACAAGGAGATCTACGAATGTCGAGGCAGAATCCAGGGCGACTTTCCGATCTACCTACAATGAGCATCAGTTTTGGCAGAGAAGTTGTTCCAAGTCGACCGTTCCAAGTTGTGGGCGTAGACTAAGCCGGGCCCCTATTGCTATAGGACGCATGGCAACCACAAGGGCAAAGCATACCTGCTGTTAATTGGATGCAGCTTAACCAGGGCGGTCAACCTTGAAGTTGCCCCGAACCTTTCCACAGAGGAATTCATGGAAACTTTCAAGTTGTTAATAGCAAGGAGAAGAAAACCTGAAAAAATATATTCAGATAATGCGAAAACATTCATCGCTGCAGCCAAACGTTTACGGAAGATTCTAGAAGCTGACCAGCTCCACGATTACCTGGCAAGAAACCAGGTGATGTGGCAGTTCAGGTGGTGGGGGGTGGCTCAGAAACGAGAGGTTAGTTGGCCTAGTAAAGCAGTCCTTATGCAAGGTCCTTGGACGATCAACTCTCAAAATGAAGGAACTCCAAGCAGTAGTACTTGATGTTGAACTATGCCTCAACAACCGCCCGTTGACATATCTAGAAGACAACCCTAAAATACCCGTACTAACTCCGAATGCTATAATTACTGGGCAACCAAGCGGTACTGTTTTGGATGACAAAGAGTTAACAGAAGAAGAGGAATTGCAGAAAAGAGCAAGACATATACTCCGATGAGAACGTGCAGTCTGGAAGAGGTGGCCAGATGAATACCTGAGAGCCCTGTGAGAGAAACACAACCTACAACACAGAGGGAAGCAGAGAACACCTAAGTTAGGGGAGGTGGTCCTGATCCAAAGCGACTGCAGGAACCGTGGGAAGTGGAACATCGGAATCGATCAAGAGCTGTACCAAGCACGTGATGGTGTAGTCAGGGGAGCAAAGGTGAAGATCAGGAAAACTTTTATAGATCGGCCACTGCAGCTTCTGTATCCATTGCAGTTATTCAGTGAAGCACAACGGGAGCCACAGAAACAGGCCGAGATGGAAAAGCTCATCCCAGTAGCAGTTGTTTTTAGAGCAAGACGTAAAGCAGCACAGGTGGCAAAATAAGGGATCCAATCAACACTGGCGTTCGAGTCTTCGTAACCAGACATTTATCATTGTTCATGAGAAATAGGGGGAGGGCGTTGAGAATGGACTTGACTCGATCAATTTACTATTCATAGCATTCTAAAACATAAGCGCGAAGTCAGAATTATTTAAATTAGGTATAATTTATGCCAAGTGACATAATGAAGTATCTCAATTGTGATTGGATGACCTAGAAATAAAAGCAAGGCGCACACTCACGCTTTTCCTCAGTTTTACGACCAGCGCCGGCGAAAGCAGTGAAACGCAGTTCATCAAATTGCCCCTGCCAGATGCGAATTTCTATGTGATATGTCTCAACAAGTTCCACAACTGCCGGTCGCTGTTGTGGTTGATCTCAAAGACACTATCGCTATAGAATACATAGCTACTGAGAATTCTCCGGGGCGAATCCGCCAGTACTGATCACACCTGATTAGCAATTAGCGGTACTGTAATTGTATTACTGTCGTACTGGGCGTTCAATTTCTAGTGCAGACTGTTAGTAATTTCATGCTGTATAGT
>JAOTOK010028948.1:0-11512 GCA_025770025.1 Virgularia gustaviana
GGAACTGACGTCATTCAAGTCATTTTAGTAGCTCGAAACAAAAGAAATCTCATTTGCATTGCCGTAAATGACGTCAGCCAAAATGTCCACGAAACCGAAGTTTTCTCTTAGAAATATTTCGCATGTCGTTTTGAAATGTACTAAACATCACCAATATGCAAAATCTCAACAGGCTGTATAGGCACTTTAATTACCAAACATGACATGGTAATGCTATCTTCAAAATAAATAATACCAATTGGAGATTTTTTGATACAGCCTACAGATTTACTAGTCTATAGAAATACCGCACTTGACTGTTGAGTCATCCTAACGAAACTAAGAGCAATAAAATATGCTACTTCAATAATATATGCTATAATATCATATAATATAATATAATAAAATAAAATATATATTTTGATGGCGTATATTAAGGCGTATATGGACCGAAATTTTAATTGCAGGATCGCAGAGTTATTAGTTAGTGTTGTGACCGTGAGATGAAAAGTTGCTCTATGCCTGGGAGCGAATTACATCTTAATGACGACAATAGACCCTTTTAAAAATGACGTAGTTTGTGGAAAACGCGATGTTACACGCAATTTGATTGGGCCGTCAATAACACAAGCCAATCACATTGCTTGTAGCATCACTTCTCTCCGCAAACTACGTCATTTTTAAAATGATCTATAGACCGATTCAGCCTCCAGTTTGCGCATACTTTTTAACGATGGTTTTTGTTGGTAGCACGAAATTCGGAAACAAAATATTGGTTATAATTAGAATAGACATACAATCTTCAAATTTGCATCTCTCAAAAGTATTAATAAATGGGTCCGTTGCGTTTTCCTCAGAGACTTTGCCAATGAGTCACTGAATGTAGTTTATCAGTGACGTCACAATATTGCCAATTTGTCCACACGAAAAATTATGACACGAAATTTTCGAAACACTTATCTTTTTTGAAATAACTTCGCACTGATAAAGATGTTGTTTGATAGTTTTCCCACATCTCTTTTCGTTCTCCAGACATATATTATAATTGAACACATGATGTCACACATTAGTGTACAACAAATTTGCATATTCATTAACAATTCACGTATAACGTCAATATTACTAGTTGTACAGAAACCAATTCCAGACGATAATTTCATAAAATATAAAAAGAAACATACTCCGAATAATAGATCCATCTTGGAACTCAATATTTGAGGAAAACAAGAGGAGACAATTAAAACAGTGATATTTCGAATTTATTACAAATTCATCACCAGACTAATGATGAATCTGCAATTAAATCGAAATATCACTGTTTTAATTGTCTCCTTTTGCTCAAATATTGAGTTCCAAGATGGATGTATTATTCTGAAGTATGTTTCTTTTTATATTACTAGTTGTAATCACTTGAAATTTGGTAGATGGATGCTAATTTACTTTAGTCAACATACTATCCAATATGGATGTCTCATAAAGCATTTAATGCCTTGGTCATAGTTTCCCAATATCCAAAATTTGTTGCACACCAACGCGTGACGTCATCTGTTTCATTTGAATGCAAATATCTCGAGAACGAGAAGAAAAGTGATAAAACTAACAAACAGTTCTTGTATCATTTCAGAATTCTTTCAAATGAAAAAAATAAATAAAACGATATTCGTTTTATTGTTTCATAGGCACTTTAATGACTCTGCAATTTTACAATAACGTTTTTCGGTTCATATGCACTTTAATAAAGTATATGTATATATGTACTTTTGACTTTTCAATATAAAATTTACTTTAAAACTTTTCATAAATATTTAAATAATAAAAATATACTATATATATGTATATAATATTTCATTAATATTGAATCGTTTGATTTTATGAGTCAGCTGGAACGACTATATTTATGGATCGTGTAATCACAAGTAAGTGATGTCGAACCTCGTTGACCTATGAGAGGCAGATGTTTTCTTTCCTTTCTTAGGTTTTCCCATATTTCGAAACCCAAGAAGCATATCAAAGCGTTTGTGGTTAAAATGTTTTTCTGATGCGAATTGCGTGTAGAGGAAGTCGTAGACAACTTTGAAGACCACGTCGTCTTTATTGAAAACTTTCTGTCATAGAAATAAGAAAAAGAAGTCGTTTACTTTTGGTACAACGTAAAAGGTTGTTTTGATACATAACTGACGTAAGATTAAAAATCATAATTAGGATCGTGATGAAGAGTAAATCCAAGATCGTGAATCGAAAAGGGTCTCAAGTATATGTGTTTTATAAAAGCGAAAAATGTCTGGAAAGCCTAGATCATCGTTATGTTGTTCAATATAATTTAAATTTGATAAGGCACCGTGCAACGTTCTAGCGGTTGGGGGCTTACAGCTACAAGTTTGGAAAGGAACGGTGATTTCGGAAACATTATTTAGAAACAGAGACGTAGGGAGAGTGAATGGTTGATTGTGCTGAAGGGAATTGTTTTGAATTTTCAGGCCATTAAATAGCCATTGGTTGCATTATGTCTTTTAGATACAAATTCCCTCCTCTCCCACATGTTTCTCTATGGATGGTAGATTTTCGTAAAGGAAACTTCGTAGTCTGCATAGGTGAGGGATACGTTTTTCCCATATGATTCATGTACGCCCAAAACGGAGCAAAACAGCTTAGCTGCATATAGTATTTTGTTTCAAAAAAGCATTATGGACTAAAAATATTGGGTGGAGTGGGGGTAAAAACCATCTGCCCGCCATGCCTGGATTTATTATGAATTTTTATTAGCCATTGTCAGAGAGAGCACAGTATACAGGGCTAGTTGACATATATAGGTTTTCGCGAGGGGAAAAAACCTCCTCTGAACAAATATTGTATATGTAAAACGTTTATAAAGTTCGTGGAACATAGTTGCACATCAGTATGCCGAAGTTCAAGTTAAGTGATAGCTACACCAAAACACCAAACAGATTGGTGATATAATGAAACTGCATGCATATCAAAAACAGCGAAAAAGCTATTAAAATAATATATTTTGTTGTGATGATGAGAATGAGTGTAAACTTAAAACTGGTTTGCCAATATTAAGCTTTTCTATATTTTTCTAGGGGACGTGACTTACAAGTATACGGGCAACTACTTTAGAGACAAACAAGAACTGTGGTTACTTCAGGTGTAATGGTATTATATAAACTTGTAATACAGTTTATTTAGTCATATTCATTTTGTATTTGTTCTGGAGCACACAATAACAAGTAGCATTAAATTGTATTAGATATGTCTGGATCCAACAAAAGTTATCCTTATATTAACATAACTTCTAAGTAGCATCCTCAACATGTCGAAACATGTTTGCTATTAAAAAAAATTCGTTTACTTTAAATGTGTATCCTAATATTACTATCCTATTATTCCTAGCAAAATCTATGCTAATGTTTGCGAGAAGATAACGAGAGAGGTGTATACTGGATGCACGAGAATATAGCAGAATATTTTACATTCGTCTTGAATGTTCTTTCAGATTGCGAAACGACTTAGCGTCATATCAATCCGTCGAGCTTTTTCTATATTTTTTATGTGATAAAAGTCTCATGTATTATTATCAATTAAGTTAAAACGACATCTCACAAGCCAAAAAAATCTCGTGTTCCACTTATATTTACTAATATAGCCATTATTAACGTTTTCCATGTCAGTAAAACTCCTTTTGGTTTTAGTACTCTGTCATCAAAGAGCCTACTTATTTATTATCATTAGCTAACGTTTTGCTGTCTTAAGTTTGAAATTTTTCTTGATTCATTTTGTATGCGTACAAGTTGCTGCCACATGTGGAAATAAGTTGTTAACGCTTTGCTCACTTAATTTTTTCTAATTGATCCGCTCTCCACAAAGATGGCCTAAAATGTCCTTGTGATGCATATATGTATAAGGTACAGATAAATGTATCTTAAACTAAGATGTTTAAACGACGTTGTTTAAATCTAGATGTTATTTGAGTCTAATGCTGTTTGAGTCTGATTCTAGCGATGCAAAGCGGACTTTTACAGTTTCTGCTGCTCGTGATTGAATGCCTATCACTACAAAACTTATTCAACAGTCAAAGTTTTTAAAGCGGATAGCTAGAGATAAGATTTTATCCGGGTAGCAGAATTTATATCATTTTAGAACATAAATTTTTATTTTTCGTTTTAATTTTTCGTTTTTTTGTTCCTTTTTTATAATTTAATTAAGTAATAAGTAATTATATATAATTTGTCAGAAATATATATTATTCCAAGAATATTCTTCGGTATATTTAGGGCCACAAGTTTATTAGCTTTGCTGTTAAATGTTATACCCTCTTGAAAGAAAGTTTATATCTTATCTTATTGAAATTATTCTACAAAATTAAGGCAAAGTTAAAATGCTTCTTCTCAGTTAGCACTCAAACTGTGGTGCATAATGGGAAGGGTCTATCACTGATATTCCGTAGTTTTGGCCAACTGTAGAGTACGATCGTTTACAAAAAAAGCATTCGGCCCTTGTGCAGGAGAAATGAAAGAATATTTATGTCACCCATTATCACATATTATTCTTACATCCCCATGTTAGTGTCATGCTTAATAAACAAATCGTGAAAATATCTTAAAGACATAGGCGAGGTTCCATTGGGATAAACTTTAATCATGATTTTATAATATTTTAATATTCCCTTTAAATGTAATGTCCAATGTACAGCACTTCAAGACTGCATTCCACTTATAACTTTATTTATTGTAAATAATTTGTAATATATCTAGATTTAAATAACAGCACGTATCCTACTTTGAAATATAATTAATCTCATTTCCACACCCTTTATTTGTATCATATTTCACACTAATATATTGAAAACTGTAACATTAGCTAGATAAGTTTCGGCACTCTTTCCACTAAAGATGACATAAGTATATCGAAACTTGTTTACTCTAAAAAAATGTTGTGTTTACCAAATGCATTGAAGTATCGAGTTTGTTTATTTGGTAAGAACGGACAAGAATTTTTTTTACTATATGGTACGAAAAGAAACCAACACGAGGATAATTAGCAAAGGTACTCAATATTTATTGATTATTTATTGATATGTTGGTGAGTGTTCCTGCTTGATATACTGCCGTTTGGCAATGCTATGCCAAGGTTGTCTCCATAATAGGCGTTTCGGCGTAAAGTCCTTTTTAATTTTTTTTTAATAGCGTCATTTCATAAAACGACCTTTTGTAAGCCCACATTCCGTTAACAGGCCACTTAATATGGTCGCGACACCTCGAATGTTTAGTTTCAAATAATGGAGCACTGCGTGTAGTAAAACTGATATTTAAACAGCGATTGGGTCATGCTATATTAATTGCAGCTGAAACTGCGTAAATTTTTTCCTTGGAGAAGTCTTTATTCCTTTTTGAGGCTGACCGGTACTTCGTATCCCAAGTAGCATGTCAAACGTTTTCTTTTTAAAATATTTGTTCGATGCAAATTGAGTGTACGTTATGTCGTACAGGACGTGGAAGATGACTTCTTCATTGTAATTTTTCTATCATAGAAATAAAATGAAATACCAATAATAAGACTCAATACGAATGCATGAACTAGCTGATTAATTCATCAACAAAAAAATTAAATTCAGTCCAAAAAACTATGATATTTCTTATGAAGGATTCTCGTATACAGTAACTTTAAATTAATATTACTAGCAGTAATCACTTGAAATTTGGTAGCATGATGCTAATTTACTTTGGTCAACATGAATACAAGATCATCATTAAAATTTAATAAAAATATAATTTCTTCTCTTTTAACTTTTATGAAATATTATATAGTATTATAATATAGAGTGTGTATTGTAACTCAACAATAGTCGGTGGCCGTTTTATATATTATAGAAAATACGTAAAAAATTATTCGCTTAATTGCTTTCATGATGTTTCAAGAGCACGCCTAATGTTGAATATCAGTTTGCTGTCGGCTATAGCCTCGTGCTTTAAACACCCTCTCGTGTTCTTACAATCTAAAGTACACCCCCTCGCGTGTCTAGCCGGAGAGCTGAGTTGCATTTTCCACGACAGCTCCCGGTTGGTCTTGAACCTTCGACTACCACCTAATAAAATTCACCGTGCATTGACGGTTGCAACCGGCTCTCGCTCCCTGGCGTCCCCAACAAAAAATTAATGATCTTTTACTTCAATCCCACACCCCATAACATCTCTTTTCGCGAGATCTTGGTCCGGGACTAATGCACTCACAAGGAAGACAATAAAATTGCCGCGTAAGCCGGAGACGTCAACATTAGTAAACCCCGCTAAGGCTAGGAGAATATACAGGAGCGTAACGTGCGACGATCCAACTTTCTATCGAAAGCTCGGTAAATGGAAGTCGGCGTGTAGTAGCAAAACAATTACCCTAAGGCGTTGTTATCAACCTATCCTTTAGAGTATCCTGACCAGGCTCAGCAACTGGAACGTTAACTCCATACTTGTACGTACCATGCAGGCTTCCTATGTTTAACTGAATCCAATATGGCCGCGATGAATAGCCTTGCAGCACAATTTTTATTGAAACTACAGGGCGGTTTCATCGTATTTCTGATCTTATATCTACTTCTAATTAGACCTGTTGTTAGACCTACTGTACTAGTTCTATCCACAAGAAGATTCACGTGCGTTTAAAGGCCATGGAAAATATTTTCGATGTCTATCTCGAATGGAAGTACCCGCAGAGCTGGTTATAACCTTATTTTACAGATTTATGGGTTTCGACAGAATGTCACATCGAAAAATGTACTGCCATCTTATATTCACGGAAGTAGTGTGACAACACAACCAAGGTCACGCGGTATTTTTTTAGTTTGAAAACCAAATTACGATTAGAATTTTAAATACTAAGTTCTGTTAGTTTATCATTTGTTGCTTGTGAAGGCATCAGTTACACATCACTTCTACTTGACAGAATCACACAGGAGCTATTTTTTAATTATTTGGCTATTTATGTGGTTGTGACGTCATCCAAATGTAGCTAATTATTTTCCAAGATGGCGGACCTAATGCCATTTTGTCAACTTTGAACTGAAATATCTCGACGACTAAGGGAAATACAAACAATCTGTACACTATTACTTAAGTTTATCGAGATCTTTTAATTTGGGAAAATCATGTGATATATTTCCGATGCCCTTTAATTAAGAGAGGAAAATGACTAAATTTATCAATTTGTAACTATTTTTTCGTTAGCTATTTTGCCAGAAAGGACTGGTGCAAACTGCAGTTAGACCGCTGGCAGCGTGGTTATCATTCCAGATGTATAGCTATAGCGTTCACAGCTGGACTGGACTGTCTTCTGATCAAAGTTAGTCAGAAATACCTACCGTAGAGTAAACATTTCCTTGCTTGTCCATAGCAACATATCGCTTCAATTTGACGCTTTGTAAAGCATAGTTATTATTCCCGTATGATATGGCATGGAAAACAACTAAAAATATAAGAAAAAAATATAATTGTTAACATATATTCAATATATACCTGCACGAATTCCGTAGCTATCGGACGACTTAGCACTAGGACAGTACTATGATAATACATATAATCTTATACGTAGAATAAAATCAAAGCTTCAAAAAAATCTTTAGAGAATAAATCATGAGCATTAATGTAATTTATTCTTTTTAAGGTGTTGTGTGAGCAACGAAACGTTAGATCTTTTTTAATAAACTTCATGTTATGACTTTTGTCAAGATATTATGCTGGGCTTTGATATTCATTCTACTTATATATTGTCAGTATATTGTTTTCTTTTGCTTCTCCACTTAACTATAGCTATATCATATCATATTATATATAGTCAGTTACAAAATATGTCTAGAAAATACGGATATATCACAACAATAATGTTATGATAAGTAAACTTTTTAATAACTGAATTATTTTCACTATTATTTTTGCTCGACATTATCTTTCCGACCTTAACTAACCAAAGGTCAAAAAGATAAAATAGCGGCAACCATGCGAAACTATTCTTTTTAACACCATTTAATTTAGTTAAGCTAAGGTAAGCTTAATAAAGTTATTGTGTTTTGAAGTGTGTATCTGTTCGTCGTTCGCTGCTATATTTATTATTGTAAACCCTCTTATCATCAGACCTGAAAGAGTCCGATTACTGGCATATCATCAATATAGTGTCAGCAGAACAACGCGATTACTGGATCAAAAGTTTCTTGTTAAAACAAGGTCATGTTTAGATTTACCATCACCTTGACTGACTACGCATATGGAGCACAACATGAGATATTATTACCCTAACAATAGGAGCACTTCTTATCAACTACACAACTGAGCGTATCACGGAAAATTTTTAACCATTTGCTCTTCGGCCCCAACCCCAGACATAAATAATATCCGGTCACAAAACCATCCGACAAATAAGAACCTAATCCGGCTAATCGGCAGCTCGACCCCCTAAACGTGCTCTTATATATGCGGGAGCATGTTTTCTGCATGTCAGAGCTTTGCGTTGGGATGTACGTGATTTCTTACTGAGTAGTATACGTGTCTATATAATATGGGGTTGGCAACTCTTACTTTTATCACTTTTGTGGTCCTTAGTTCCTGCGACTGTACCATCATCTAGAATGGCGAGGTGGTATCCAATGCGTGACCACAACGTAATGGTACGATTAACCCCTCCTGCTAACAGCTTCGTTCCATTCGAACTTGTTTTGCTTTTAGGTCGTAAACTTCTTGCTCTACGTAGCAGAGTAACTAACATATCAATATTATGTGCTTTCGTCTTATTTTCTTGAGTAGGTAGGCGATCGTTATCCATTTTTTCGGTGTCAGCCGTTGTCGGTTGCTTGCCGTGTATATTTGTTTGGGCACGTGAAATACTGAATGGTTTGACGAGCGGTACTATCTGAAGCTGTAATAGCAATACATAGAGCAATACCTGCAAAAAATAATAACAGTTGGTACTAAATAATTCAAAATCACCCTCGGGGACACAGCATGTGACATTCACAATTTATCCTTTTTCCAGACAACGAAAGATCGTTGCCCCTAGCAAGGGAGCAAGGTGCCATAGCTTTGCCCTCGTGCGATATCTCTGTTTGAGAATCATTCTCACAGACATATATCGATTGCAATATTAGAAACTTTTCTAAGCGTGAGGATAATTTGCAAATCACTTAAAAAACATTGGACACAAGCGCATGGAAGTGCGAGGCATGAGGGGCTGCAGCCCCCTTATGGCCCATTTACACTATACGATTTGTCTTATGCGATTGTCGTTTTGGTGTATGTGTTTAAGTGCTTTAGTCACGTCCTATTTAGTTTTATAGTGCCTTAACGCCTACGTGACAAGACAGCGAAGAATATTTCATACACCAAAATGACAATCGTATAGGAAAAATCGTATAGTGTAAATGGGCCTTTATAATCACAACGTGTGATTGTAAATGAGTTCGGTAGTTCGTTCTGCACCGCGATGAAAATTTTCATTTCAACAGAATCCGACGCGTCATTTCGGTGGATGCGCTGTGGCAACCCCGAACTCACGTATTACAACTATTCGTGTTATGTATCAAATTACGAGACGATAAAAGTGTGAAATTATGTGATTATCACATAGGTTAAATAATTGGGAAGCAACTTAATTCATTTGCAACAATGAACATGCAGTCTTTAGTAGTATTTTACTCTGTCTAACGGAGACGATTTTACTCGTCAATTGGAAATGCATGGTGCGAAAAAGTTATTCTGGTTTGCGTCCTAATTTACAGTATGCTTTGATGTTTGTATTATAGTTATATGGAGACGTTTAAGGTTATTCATCAGTACTCTTGACCGAGTGCATTTAACTTATTGTTTTTTTCACAAGTTTGCCGTGAAGATCTTGAGTTTTTCTATCATGATTGTAACGTGACGACTTCTATAATATTATAAATATCTATACCGTGTAATTTTAACCAGTAGTTGCAGTGCAAGCACCATACTACTTCCGCCATTCCCTCTAACACAAAATTCACCTTCCTACATCTCTGCTAGGAAGTCAGCTGTGCAGCTAGCATTATAAATTTTTGCAGCGCTTAATTCGACGTAACCATCCTTGTTGGCCTGTCAGCTCAATCAGGCTAGCTGAAATTAGGGAGTAACAATAGCGGAACCCGAATACTGTACGTAATTAAAAATGTTTCGTGGTACAATTTGGTACATATTAGTGGCAATTTTTTCTCTGGCTAAGCCTTTACAATTCGCCTCATCACTTGCAGTCTGTTATGAAAGTTAATCCGTCGAAAGGGTTTAACTAACCACAAAATTAAAAAGATACTAAACCGCAGAAAGTGACCAAGAACCCCAGCAGGCATGCAGTTACGTCAACAACGCTTACGAGGTAGCTAGTTTGAGTTTTTCTAGACCCAAGGCGAAAAACAACCCCGTCACAATACTGCCGACATTACAATATTAAGAAACTGTTTATATTAATAAGCAGATTCACAGTTTTCGCCGGTGGCATGCAATTTAGTTGTTAACAGCTGGCAGAGAAAAATGGTTGTTGTCGTCGTGAGTAAACCTTGCAAGACTTAAATATCGCTGTTATTTTAGCATTCGTGCACTCAACTCTAGGAAGGCTAAAAGTAATGGCCTAACAGAGTTTATCAGGAAGTGCCCTGAACTTGGCAATTGAACTAATATAATGTGGGAAACTTTGTGTGCCAAACAGATGTATGTAAACCGGACACCCGGCTACCAAGCCTCAAGGCGTATTACGTCATGGTATGCAGGAACCTTCAAGGGTAAATTGCAGGCCGTGCTACTGGGCGTTGCTCCCGGGCCGTGTTCTCAGGCTGTGCATTCAAGTCCTACTTGGAGCTGAGCGGTGTATGTACATTTTAAATATTGACCATTATGGCGTAAATAACGTGCTCGAAAATATCCAATTTTGAAAACTTGACAACTGGAGATACCCCAAGCAGCTAATAACGTCAAAGATTATTGCCTTATAGGTAATGTATGAAGTCATGTGCGACTTATACTACGTATATAGCTGGTTCACTCAGAATTGAATAGTGCTGACCCTTGTCGTTGCACTATAGACCACAAATGCAAGGTTGATATTAATATTTTCCTGGCCCAAACACGATCAACCGGCAACTAATGGGGTTCGGGTGTGTATGAATTAGCTTCCAGTGAAGTCAAGTAAGGCAGAAATGTGGTTTTCAATCTATTGAAGTATTCAGTTTTACCATTTAATATTGGTACTTTCTCGGGACACAGTGTCTCTGTTTATTCGTGTTGTATTTGGTTGAAAACTCAAAACGTTTCTTTGCTTCGATCTTTACAAGGAGGCAGAACATTTGCCCGGCTAGTTTTTCGTAAACGCCGGCAGGCAGACACAACCGATGTTTGCCCGAGGCTCATGTTTAGCTTGTCCGTGGGACGCAATCTTGAAACGGCAGTGATTATACTCCTTTCTTACAATGATTAATTTCTTACATGGCTCTGTATATAATAGATAAGCAAGCACATCCAGCATGGTTTAGCTCGGACTTCGGATGAAT
>JAOTOK010028959.1:0-11511 GCA_025770025.1 Virgularia gustaviana
TGAGACACAACTTGAAATCTACTGCGATTATGGCGGTCGTAAGTTGAAAACAGTGATAGTGATGACGTAATTACCGAGACTGCATGTTGCGTGACTTCAAAATGTCTTTTTGCTTTGATGACATAATTTCACCAAAAACGTCAAATATGCTACATTATGTTTACTTGTACACAGTACACAAAAAATATTTGATGAGCTAGCGCAGGTGGTACCTCTCTAGCGCAGGTGAATGTTTTTCAAGAATTTGTCACCGTATGCAGGAAAACGACGTAAAACTGAGACTATTTGATTTCAAAAGCGTTTATTTATATCTTGGTTTCATTTTGCAAAATTGTAGTTCTTTTTATCTTCCTTTGCTCATTACGTAGGAATTTAAAAAAAATAATGAAAAAATTAATTAAAAATTTGAAATAATAAAAATTCATTTTAAGTCGTTGTTGGAAACCAATATTCTAAAAGATGACGTTATTGTACAACGTGCTGGTGATAAATGCCTAACCATGGCCTAACCCACCGGCCGTGTTGTCGCCGGCCGTCCATGTTTATTAACTCTTTCGTCCATGCTGTCATGATTCAGGGACTTTATATATTTTACTCTGTCTAACGCCAGACGATTTTACTCTGTCTAACGCCAGACGATTTTACTCGTCAAGGTGGAGCTCCCGAAAGGTTGTGAACGAAGGAGTTAAATCGGTACGTAATATATAAACGATTTCAACTATACAACAATTTATTTTACATGACATATACCGTACGAGAAAGCTGCACTTAGGTGCATTATCAATGCACGCTCAATCGCCAATCAAATGGCGTGTTGGTCTCCACTTATATTATAACGCTTTAGTCGGAACGTTTTATAGACGTTGCATATTTACCGTGAGACACGTACCCGTATACAGGTGCAGCAAGTAATTAATGCAATAATTAACGAGTTGACGGAATATCGAGAATTTCTCCATGACAGCGGAAAACATGTAAAAGGTATGAAAAACTTTGCAATTTACGTTGTCATCATATACCACTTTGACGTTTTCAAAGCTATTATAATTATTGCTAAAAAGCAATTATAAAATTCGCAATTCAAGAAAAAAACTATTTAGTTCAATCTTCGCATGTTTTAACTTAGCGATAAATTTAAAAGTTTATAATTATTGAAAAACCTTTGTTGATGAACAACACCGGGTGCGTGAAACTTCAAACTATACGAGATACGAAACTACCTTTCGCCCTTTGTGGTCAGGAGGGTCCATTGACGAGTAATTAAAGTCGTCTGTTGTTAGCTAGAGTAAAATCAATAAAGACGGTCCTTGACCCCAAAGGGTTAAGATAGAATGCTATTTTATCATATAAGAAATAAAATACGTGCTTTTGTATAATGCACTCTGGATGTCGCAGGAACACTCAGAAATGTCTAAAACACTTATAACTGAACAAAAGCAACCAACTTTTTTTTTATTTCTTAACCCTTTGAGGTTGGGAGGGTCCACACTGACGAGTAAAATCGTCTGGCGTTAGCCAGAGTAAAATCTATAAAGACCGTGTCTGACGACAAAGGCAACGTAAAACAGATTTATTATTAAATAAAAAGTTTATAATGTGACATGAATTAATTAGTGAATGTTGATCTCTAGATTGTAGGCCCTGATTAACATATTTCATTTTATTTGGTGCGTTTAGACGTTTTTGTGATTCATGGATGCATATTTTATGTATTTTGTAAATAGTATTGACCACAATTCTAAATTATTTTCATTTACTGACATGAAATGAAACAAGTACGTATAGTTCACCACAGCCATTCTCACACGCGTTGTCTACTAGTTAAGCTGGTTTACACTTGTCGTAAGAATCGGGTTTTTTTACGTACTACCCAGTGTCGTTCGGTAGTGCTTCTTGCGACTTTTGCGATGAGCGTGTTCACACTTGTGTAAACTGAATCCCTGATTGTCGGGGACACGCTGGGATGACTGAGACAAATATAAGTAAAACTCGTTTCTATTTTACTTACGCGATCCCCGGTATCGAGAATTGACTGGGACGACAAACATAAATGGGGGTACGTAAAAATCCTCAATTCTTACGATTCTTACGACCAGGCTTAAACCATGCATGTATGCAACTGGACGAAACGTAAAAATAACATCACAATTCCTCGGTGGCGCCTTTTACAAAATGAAATAGGAAATTGATAAACGATTTTAAAAGTAGTTTTGTGCATTACGCCGCTATGCAATTTTTCTCTCACTGAAGTAAAAGGAAAATATCTTATTACTATATAACAACGTTCAGTAATTACTGTATATTGAGATTTTACTATTTTTCTAACTATCCTGAAATATCGTTTCATGTCAATCATGATAGCATTTGTAAAATTGGTATAGCCGATCAGTTAGTGGTAAACGCGAGTTACTGGCATGATGGTTTAATATTAATGAATGATTATAGCTAGCATGCTGTTCATGAAGTGTTAAAAGTGAATGGATTAAAAGTAAATTGGAAGGCTTTGTTGCATTTTCTGCTTATTAAAAAGTTGGTTGTTTTTCATTTGCCTATAATATTACTATAGCGGATTATGCAATGCAAATTCTAATATAAATTAAGAGTATTAGTATCTCACTTGAAGAAGCGGTTGCTTTTAGTCTTTGAAGACGAATCCGTAATTCAAAATATAAGTTATACAATTAGTCGCGTCTTTTAGTTTAATTTCCAGCAGTATAACACTCCGAATTATATTCAAATTTCGGCTACATAAAAAGTCAGTGTATTTGAGTAGGCGGCCGACACGATAACTCGTTATGACATTCTCACTGATGGAAGAAGTGTCGGTGTCATTCTCAACGTCAGCAATGTCAAAATAATCTTCTTAAACCAATTAAAAAAATGAAATGAGGGCGAAAAAATTCAACAAAAGCTGACTTCTATGTACTCATAAAAGGTCTATCCGAATAGAATTAAACATTTGTGGTTTACATTGCGTTTAGCAAGTATAAGTTACAGTGCAAGTCTGCCCCACTGAAGAGAACGCACACCGATATGCCAAGTACCATGAACGAGACAACGATAAGTGGACTTTCCTTTACAGCTACTGTAATTGTTGTATCTGCAATAAGTTTTATCATGGTTTTAACTTTGCTTGGCAATACTCTTGTGCTTTTCGTTCTTTACCGTCAACGAAAGAAACCAACTATCCAAGTTAGCAACATGCTCTTGGCCAACTTGTCCGTTGTTGACATGTTGATTGGAACACTTCTTATTCCGTTCGCTATTGCAGTGGCGCTCAACGAAAAGGAAATCTTGCTTAACGATTCCATTTGCCAACTTAATGGCTTCGTGAATATTCTTGTTGGTTCAGCTTCTATATGGACAATGGCCGTAATAAGCGTAGACAGGTAGAGTACATTTTCAAATAGGACATAAAAAGTGACTGAAATTGTAACAATTAAAGTTGGAGACGTTGGTGTGGCAGTACTGCAGTACTGCGAGGGTCTGTTCACATGAGGAAGGGTGCCCCCACGTACGTAGTCAAGGCCAATCTATGTGTTTATATCATTCTGTTCATATGTTACATAGGGTGCCCCTAGCACCTAGGTTCTCCTACCTTCAGGATATATGGTCCTATACCTTAACTTGACACAAATTGGGGTACTCTCCCTTCATGTGCCAATAAATTAAGACTTATGGTCTTTAAGAAATACCATAGTTTTCCTGCAGCCGTTGTTAGGCTCAGTTACACTTACGCAATGCTTATCGCAAAGGCTGCATGCAGGGAGACTAGAAATAACATATGAAGAGGCTAACAATACCAGTGATCTCCTTGCATAGTTAGTTGTAGTTGTGAAGGGGTGTGAGTACCGAGAAATGGTGACTTGTAGCCTTGCAGTAACATAACAACAATTCGGATCACTTCATTCGCGGATCATTTCTCATTATTAGCTATATACAAAGAGATCATTTTATATGGTGAATCTTATTTTTATCACATTTCTTATATTAAGGTACAAAGCTATCGTTTCTCAACCAGGAAACCGTTTGCGTTCTGTCCAAGCTCGGGTTCTCCTTGCTGTCACATGGATAATTTCCTCTATTATGGCTATCGCCCCAGTATTGTTTTTTGGACGATTTAAACGAAGCGAGAAAAGCACAAACTGCAAAAGCAACAGCAAAGTATACTTGTTGCTGATAACCGTTGCATGTTTCATTGTGCCACTATTGATCATGACGTACTGTTACCTTAGTATTGTTTATAAAGTTAGAATGCAAAGAGTGCAGATACAAGCATGGACAGCGAACAATCCCAACATGAAAATGGAATTAAAGACAGCGAAAATAGTTTTTGCAGTGCTTGCAACATTTGTCATCTGTTGGTTGCCGTTCGTCACGGTATACATGTTCTCTGTTTCTGGTTATGAAAAAAGGATGTCTTCTGGCTTGTTCTTAATAGCCGGTTGTCTAAGTGCAGCTCACTCCGCGTGCAACCCAATAATTTACATCACGATGAATAAACGATTTCGACATGATTTCAAAGATATGCTGCGTTGCGTACAAAATTCTATTGCTGAGAGTAATGGAGATACAACCCTGGAAGCAAGACGACAATTTAACAGGAAAGTGGAAGCAAGTATGTCTGAAATTCCAGTCAGTTCCATGGAACTATAAAGTCAAAGATTTATTTCAAGTTGTTTGTACGCTTATATAAGTACAGTATAGTTTTCAGGACTCTTGAAATGGTGTGTTTGACGGTAATTTTCACTCGTCAGTTCTCTTGGCTTCCCTTAATTGTTGTAATACTCCGGTTACTGTAAGCCCAGTTAGTCTAAAAGGTGTATAATATATATTATATACGTCACATGAACAATATAACAGGTAACTGGTATGCATGGACTTCACCTGCTCAACAAAGCGTTTACGGTTTACTTTACTGACCCTTTGAGTTCAGGAAATCCCAAAGTTAATTGACGAGTAAAATTTTCTGGCGTTAGCCAGGAAGAATCTATAAAGACCGTGTCTGACCCCAAAGGGTTAAGTCGCTATAGCCCTCTTTAAATTATGTCAACAACGTATGAAGTAGACATTGAGAACTGCGTGTAAAAATGAGCCATTTTAACATAAGACAACTTATTTTATAATAATGTTCGCATCATAGGCACTTTTAAAGGCAGAAAATTAAATGACGTTAGCTATACAAAAGAAGACAGATAAATGCCGTTTTGGTATTATCTTATACTTAAAGCTATGTAAATAAATATATTTAAGTATGATCATAAAGTATATAAATACATGTACTATTCATATTTGAAGTTTTGCTATTCGTTCTATTGTTGCCTATATGTACATTATGCATGGTGTTTTGTTGATTTTCGGATAAACAATACGAACGTCGTGGAGTCGTTTTTTTCAAAAACGTCAAATTGTATAGTCGTTACAATTTTTTATATCAATTTTGAAAGCTTTCGTGCACAGTTTTTTTAAAAAAATTGCACTAAAACTGGCATCTTCAGAATCTTCAGTGCACAAATTAAAACAGGCACAAATTCATAGCCAATTTTCCATGTTACATGTACAGTACCTCATATTTTTTGAAAAAGTTAACATTTAAGCCCTTATCAACATAATATTATTTAAATTAAAACTAAAATAATTCATTCAAAATGATGGAAAACGGAAGAATCAAGTTTGTTATCAGCAAAGTACTTTTCTAGCGCCATCATGTTTCTATTAGCAGGAGTCATTTGAATGGGTTGTCCTGCGGCGCCAACCATGCCAGACACTGTGAAACCTGGATGCCTTTTACGCAGTTCTTGATAAATACTTTGAAATGCTCTTGAAGCAACTACCTCTCCTAGACGAAGATGTCTTAGTTGTGTTGAAGGGTTTCCTAAAATATTTTCCAATATTTTCACCGAATCCTCGGAGTGCAAACTGTTGCCACTCATGTCTAAAGCGCTCAATGTCACGTTACTGGCCAAACATTGGGCTAATTGTTGCGTACCATTAGTACCTATGTTATTGTAACTGATATTAAAATTTCTAAGGACCGTATTCGATGTTAGCAGCTCAGCTGACCACCTTGCTCCTTCGTCACTGATATCATTCCAGGAAATATTCAAAACACGAAGAGTACGATTTTGAATTAGTCCCGGTATTAAATTACGCATACCTTCGTCTCCGATGTGGTTACATGATAAATCCACTTGGACAAGGGAAATATTTCGCGCGAAAAGATACCCAAATAAGTACCCACTTTTGGGAGAAAAACAGTTGGAACTTAGATCAAGGTTTTCTAACACAAGCTCATCATGCAAGACTTCTGCTATACTTTCAAAGTCATCCTCGGTGATTCTATTGCGCGATAAGACAAGATGTTTAAGACAGTCATTTTCGGGTAACACGTAACTTATGGCGTGTAGACCCGCTTTCTTTATATCATTTTGCGATAAGTTGAGTTGTGTAACCGAGCCATTGTTCATCAGATATTGGCAAATTGTCGATGTACCGTCATCAGACAATTTGTTTGAGGATAAGTCTATTTCAACAACATGGTTTTCGTTTTCCAACAAGGTGTTTTTTATGGATATTGCAGCCCTTGGTCCTAATCCGTGATTTCTCAGATTTAAGATCGTTTCATTTCTACGTAAAACGTTCAGAAGATAGGTGTAAGTGACAGCGGGGATGCTAAGACGATGACAACTTTGTCTGAATGAATCGGCATCCATGTCGCCACGAAGGGAACAAGCATCTTGAACAACATTTGATCTGTCCCGTCTATCCAATCTTTTAACAACAATGTTCTCATTTGGTTGCCCGGCTTCTTGCGGCCATACGTCATCCTGGGGTCGTGAACCAGGTAGATACTGTTTATTGTTATCCAATGATATTCTCTGATATTCATCCAGAATCTTATTAGAGACAATCGTGATATTCTTAGAAGAAATTGCCTTTCCTTGAGCCGCCGGGGCACGTCGAGACGCTTGCAATGCCTTCGCCATTTTTATTATAATATATCCAGTCGGAGCATCTCTTGGCTACAGTTCTTTATTTCTTTCATGACTTTGTTTGCTGATGCATATGTGCCAAGTCACAACATGCTCGAAATTAAATAAAGCGCCGGAGACAACCGTTCAGTCAGATGTGTCATTTGTGTTCATGCTGTCGTCCATTTCAGCACGTATATAGAAACCACCGGTTGAAGATAGCCCAAATGTAAATGTGGTCTTGATTTGAATGGACTACTTGCGTAAACAATATATTACTATTAGACTTCATGAACCAGCTTATATATTGCATCATAAGCTACATATTCTGTCACTGTGACCATCTCGTGATGGCAACTCGAGACATTTATTTTATTGTACAGTCATTGACTTATTAACAGACTAAATACACTTGTATGATGCCGTATTAGGTCTTCGCCAAGCTTAACGTAGTGACTTGTTTTATTATTGAGTAACTAAAATATGGCAAAGCAGGTGAAACCACAAAACAAATTGGTTTTCATCAAATAAACCAGGAAACAAGTATGCTATTAATTAGCGAAATAACATAAAAACAATTAATAAATCATCGCGGTGGGTTTGTAAAATATCATATATCAAGCAGAGACACAGCAAGCTAGGAACAAACTGAACTGATTGATATCCGGAAAATTTTCAAGGCGAGGCAGGACATAGTATTGAGGGAGTTTCTACTAACCTTGGCGGCCAATCTGGGTATACCCTACTTCCTAGTAGAGTGATCCAAGCAAGAGAGATCAGTATAGATTTGGTTTTGCCTGCTGGCAATTAGCTTCATGTTACTTGTACTTATTCTATCTGCCATCACTTAATTCTGCCATCACTTAGTGTGTTCGGTGGACCAGGACCTATAATTTGTTCTTCTTATGGTGGTAGTTAAAAAGACTTCTATACATAATTTGAGAGTTGCATAATATGTAAGTTAAACCAGCTCCTAACTAACACCATAAAGGAAACAATTGTCCATGTTCTACCGTCATTGTAGTCTGGGTCTGATGTAGGGTAGGACAACTCGAGGTCTGTTTGTTTTTTCGTCCGAAGTACGTATGACGTACGTGTTGTTCTGGTAAATCTGTTAAAAAACAAATCTAGTCATATGTTAAAAATATTAAATATAAACGCTCAGAAGGCGGAATTGAACCGCTCCGACGTTAATCGGCTACAGGTTTGAAGCCTGCACCCCACACCAGTGAGGGTCATCTGAGCGATTGACATAACGTGGTTTTAATATTTATATCATTGTTTGAAAGAGTTTATTAAAATTGTGGTACGTACCACATCATGGGATTGTCAGACATGCGCAATCGCATTAACCAATAAAAACACTGGTGAACGTAAATTCGGAACGACGAACTACTGACGTCCCACAATATTTACAGGATGCGTCAGAGATATAAGTGTATGATGAAGCGAGAATTAATATGTAGAATTTCATGAGGATATCGCTGACGCTCGAATACTTTTTGCCTAACAGTTTATTCATACAATGATAGATAATTCATACAATGATGCAGATGCCAACATTTTTGTTTGTTTATTGTGAACATTTTTGTCCGTTTATTTTGTACCAAGCGCCCATTTTTTTATTTTGTAATTTCAAAGTCCCAGATACAAAAGTGGCGATTTGTAAATCGTTTTTCTGTCCAAAATAATTACTAGTCCGACAAGATTTGTCCAATGAGGTTAAACTATCAAATTCTGTTTAAGCACATTACATTCCTCCATAATTCCTCGGTTATATTTTATATTCTTCTTGTTTTATGTATTTGTAAATATCGTTATGTCTTGTAAAATTGTTAGATATATTGTAGTGTGATAACGTACAGTAAGTTTGTTTTGTTTGCTTTTTTGTAGTATACTTTTATGTAGAGGACACTCGTCAACTGGGAGTTTCCTGTAATTGTCCTCTGTCACCTTTTAATGCTTTTGTGACAAATAAATAAATGAAATTAATGAAATGAAATAAATAAGTAAAAATAGTGTAGGTGGATGAAGCACATGCACATTTTATATGTTTCGCATCCGGTTATATCCGGTTATTTTATCCCAACATAGTGGATCAGTAGATATATGGCCTGGAAGTGTCATAGAAATTCGATATGCATGCATGGAACTGATGATTCCTGCCGTGTTTGGTTAATGAACGTTTGTGTACCTCAGAGGTCACCTACAGTACCTAATGTTCATAATGTGAGGGGCCAGGCAAACGAAAACTCAGTCTCGCGAGTGAGTAAAGAAAATCACTCCCCTGGTTGCTTTTTCAACATACAATAGGCGCAAGCTAAGATGCACCAACTGGAATTACTATCTTCCATTATAACATAAGAGGTGTCTTCCACTTCTACCATACCGTACCGTAGCCAAACATTAGTATCGCAAAATCAGTTCTAGTAACGCACAAAAGAAGTCGCTACGGTACAATACAATGTACAATACGAAGGAAGTGGAAACGGCGTTTACGGAAGAGAAACTATATTCTGAATATTCTCAGACTAGTAGCTACTCTTAGCCCTTAGAGTTAGACTGTCTGATAATATTAAACATTGCCCTGTGAAGGTAAGAGGCAAATGTTTACTGATGATACAGGAAAGGTGAGCCGAATAAAATTGTTTGATTTAGCCGTAATGTAAGTAAAATGTTCTTGATGTATTTATGTTAGAAAATACTAAATGTTAAGAGAAAATCAACACTTAGAAGGCGGAATTGAACCGCTCCGACGTTAGTCAGCTACAGGTTTGAAGCCTGTACCCCACACCAGTGATGGTCATCCGAGCGTTTAGGGAACCTTTTTTTCGGTATTTATATTGTTTTTAAGAGTTTATTAAAATCGCGGTACAGTGCCACATCATGTGGATTGTCATTGCGCAGTTAACAACATCAGTGGCGATCGTAAATTTGGGAAGACGAACTACGTGCCACAATTGTTTACAGGATGTGCTAGAGATATAAGTACATAAGGAAGCGATTCGGCCTTATTGTATGCAAATTATCTATTTCATTGTTTACTTATACTTGTTAGAGATGGTTTCTTGTTGGTATACAAAGATACGTAAAACACTGAGCCTTAAGCATAGGCGGCGGGAGATGGTTTTGGTTGGTGGTGGTGGGGGGGGAGGGGTGGTGTGGGTCAAAACTTGGCCTGGTTCAAATTTTAATTGCATAAAAAACGACTTAAAGAAGGGTTGCTTCCCAGGATATATATAACTTTGAAATCCAGAGGCTAGGCACAATCTCTGATAAATTTCTCTTGCATAATTCGATTGTATGAAAGTTTCAGACAATGCTAATTATAAAATATCGTAACACACCAGCCCTACAACAAAATACGTAAGTAACTTTTGTGTCGTTCGCTACAACGTTATAAACGTACAACATTCACCTTCGACTTTATTATTTTTTGGGAGCTCAGCCCCCCATTTTCACAATTTTTAAAGGTTGGGGAGCTTCAGTCCTCCTAGCCCTCCGGTTCCGCCGCCTATGGCTTTAAGAACAATAACAATCAAAACTTACATCTCTCAAAAGTATTGATAAACATTGAAATGAGTAATTTGCATGGAAACGAGGCTGAATCGCTCTACAGTGAACCATGTCCACTTCACTTTATTTCCCAACTTGAGGATACCAAACTCAAAGAATATGTTGGGTAATTACTACTTTAACCATTTAGGGTGTTAGCAAGAGTAAAGTCTACGAAGAGTGTTGGTCCCCAAAGGACTAATAGTGTTCCCCAAACTCACACTCGCGTGAAAATAGCTCTGATATAGTACTTCCAGTTATTCTGTACGGCCTGTCGAGAAAACTGAATATAACAAATGTTTAGTTTTTTGTAGAACATATTTTAAATAACTCGTTAATTCGTAAGCAAAAATATGACGTCAGATTTACTCATAGTTATGCGGCAATATTAGATTATAAAAACAGCCAAATGCTGGGTATAGATCGTTTTCACAAATCAATTTGCATTTTCACAAATCATTATTTGCTCTGTTGAGCATCGGAAATTTGAACCAACATGGTGGCTAATGACGTCATGTGAAAACGATCTATAGGTATGATATAGTGTATCAAATGACCAGCCAATACAATGCAGGGCCATTTTTCCTACCATCGAGCCCCGTGGACAAATTGATCGGGTTGCTATGAACTGTCGGCTATAACTGGCCTAGAATCGAACATACAGTGGAACTGATGATAGAGATATCATGGTTTACGCCCTTGTTTTGCACAAAACATTCATCAGATTGCAACTGTTCATGCTAATATATATGTTCAAACAGCTCTACTAATCAGGGCAGCTTTTCTACCAGCCAGTCTGCTAATATTCAATTGTCAGAGATATACTATCGGGTGAAACATATTTCATAGTTCTTGCTTCTCTAAGTTTATGTTTTCGCAACTCTTTTAACTGAGGATTTCGGACGAGGGTGAGTAACAGGAACCACTTGTTGCGGTATCGTTTCTTGACCTCAACCGCGTCAGCTGATTGTTCTGGAAAGATGCA
>JAOTOK010028970.1:3211-22882 GCA_025770025.1 Virgularia gustaviana
AGCCATGGAAATATTGTTATGACGAACGCAAAATAACCGACATATTTTTCATTGTTTGTCTTAGCAAGCCGAAACGACCCACGATGTGCCGCGTGCTGTTTGCCTACTGTGCCTACGACGATCTTGTTTTTATTAATACGCGCAGCGAAAATATACCAAAGCACATTGAATTTGCCACAAGCTGACAGGAAAAGGGACCCCGTGGTTCCCGGGACGAAATGAGGCGCACAGACACCGTGTGAAACCACAGGCGAAATTTAGCTATGCGACGCGAACACGGCTTCCAACCGCAACACAACACATCACGTCGATACGAAGAGTCAGAAAACAAGCAATCATCGATTGATGTAAACATATCGAGAAAAAATATGGGATTGTTCGGCGTAGGGACGAGTCTTTTATGCTTATAACATTCACTATTTCGTCTTAAAAGCTAGTATACATAATAGTCGTGCATTTATTTATAGCGAGTTCAAATGCTACGACACAAGGTGACAGGAAGATCGACCAACGATCGTTCAGAAACAAAATATACGAGTCTTCATTATCAGAAGCCAGGGAACCAATTCGGCATTTCTATGTAGCGGATAATGCGCCTATATCGTGTCCCGAATGCGCACAAGTATCACTTGGATTCTAAGTAGGAAATAACTCGACAACGTATGAGGCAAAGTGCGTTAGGAAAAAGTCGGTCACAAAATAAGCTTGGACCGGACCGAATTAATACGCGATGCAACCGCGTAATCAGCTTAGCACCTCTTTAGTTCACCGTGTCCAAAAATTGTACGATTACTGCACCGGATTCCGGAGTCAAAACACAAGACAACAACAAAACAAAAATCTAGTACAAGGAATCGGTATAGGGAAAAAGAATCCCGGGCCCGATAGTTCATTTAATGAAATTCAGGCAATCAAGTTTGGCGCTTACAGCACTCGTGTGTCTTCATCGCGTTGCTTAAAAAAATATTGCATAAGAATAAATTACAAGTATTTTGTGTTCCAATATCGTCGGGTACCGCACAAGCGTGGCGGTTAATATAGATATGTACACATGTCTAATACCATACACCCGATAATGTGCATTATAATAAAAGTTCGGTCAATCGTGCAACCTACAAATACAATAATAATTTATACAAATTCATCGTTTGTTATAGCTAGCGGGCCTTGTCCGGCCAATGTTATGATTTTACAAAATATTTGTACAAATGAGACGATTAAGGGGCAAACCTCCCCTTTTTGTTCCAGTAATTAAATTAAGTCGAGCATATTTGCAGCTCTCAAAACGCCAGCCTAATCCTATCAACACGGCAAACATGTAGATGTGTGATATATGTATTTATATAATATGTGCTATAATATATTTGACCGCCAAGCATGAACACTATACAGTACTGCTAGGAGTAAGGATAGTGCTGTGGTGATACTAGTCCTATGAGGTCGCGGTGGCGCTGATGAGGTCGGTCTCAAGGTAAACGTTCTCACTGGCTTGAGTTTCCGCTGTCGCTTCGTTGGCCTTATTAGAGTCTCAATCACGATCGGTTTACCTCGATCATCCACGTTCATTTCACGAAAGTCTTTCATTGCTTTTTGAGCAGCGCTCACGAAGCTTGCGTCGTTACTTGTCATCACATCGAACAAGCACGACTCGTAATAGAAACCTGCGAGTTTCGCCCCGCGACATAAACGTTTCGCACGCTTTCTTAGCTGTTTCTTCATTTTCTTATCCAAACCTGGTTTATTATTATTATAGTACGTTGAAATGAATTTATTGACGCGTTGTCGTTTGTTATCAACGTTCATCTGCTCAATTCTCGGACAACCTCGTACACATAACCCCCGAGTTTTCCGTCTCATGACATCCTCAGGGATTTTCATCACCACTGTTAAATAGTTGCCAACTTTGCGGATAAATAGTTCAGTTTTCAGTTGACATATTCTTAATTTTACTCGTCCTTCTTCCAGTTTTTCGATCGTAGTTGAACAAGCTCCATCATCGCTCGTTGTTGTTCCATCCGAGAACTCGGCAGGCAGCGAGGAACTTGTAGCTTGATACGTCTTAGCTTTGATACATTTTCTCTTTGATGGTTTCACCTCCACCGTTACCTTGAATAGAAATGAAATATTTGAAAAACTTAGTAGAGAATTTTTCCACAAGTTAAACTATTACTGAACATGTTAGAGATTCGAACTTCTTAATATTGCTTTGACCAGGAAAATCATTTTGTGTCATACACAGAGCAAAACTAAAACTATATAGATCTGTGCTAAAGCTAGACATATGGATTGAAAGGTGAAATTAGAGTATCGTGTTAAACATGGACGAACGGTTGATCCTTATATATTAGGAAGAGCGAATATATTCAGTGGAAAAACTTATGTATGTGTGATGTTTACATACGATTTACACCTATGTACAACCTTTACAAGTTGTAAATTGTATGTAAACATGATTACATACTATAAAAGTTGGATTCCACTTTACATAGTTTGAAAGACTTTGAATTTTTAAAATGAAAATTGCCTGACATTAGCGTCGTCTGGCGTTAAACTATGGGAAGAGAAGAAATCATGTCTGGTGTTAGACAGAGTAAAATTATAATCTTGTGCTAGACAGAGTAAGATTGTCTGGTATTAAAGTAAAACCGTCTGGTACCAGAGTAAATTTGTCTGGTGTTTGAACCAGAATCGTCTGCGTCGGAGTAAAATCGTCTGATGTCAGACAGAGTAAAATCATTCGACATTGGACAAGAAAATTGAAGAGTATATTGTAGAAAAAAGTGGTAGAGTAAATTCGTTTAGGGTATGTACAAAGTAAAATAATCTACAACCAACATTGGAGTATATGAGTTTAAAGTAAAATTGATGAGTGTTAGTGAAATCTAAAGGTCGCAGAAAGAGCTTAAGGCTTGTCGAGGGGAAACACTGGTGAATGTGTTGTTACGCCAGTTAAATTTTGGTTACATGTCGACAAAACAAGATCGAGACGAATTACACCGAAACAAACAAGAGAAACTTAATCACCCAGTATTTGGTTGTCTTCTGTTGTCTTGTAACCTATTTCTTGCCTTCATGATGCACCGTGCCTACTTGTAACCAAGATTTATTGATAAACGTGTGGATTACAGAAATGCGACTTCAGAAATGAAATTTCAAATTTGAAATTGTTTTCAAAATACAGTTGCAACTTATGCGTGTTTACATGTAGTGTATCATACATAAAAGACACCGCTCGTCGCCTTTTTTCCACAAATCACTGTTTAGATCGATTGCTCAAATCATTATTGTAAATCCTCAAATATCGTATTAAGTCCTATAGTTCATAGTATTATAGTGTGTCCGTGATTAACTAACTCTTTCACATGCACCAAAAGTTAAAGCTTGCTTCAGTCGCGTCTAGTTGCGGTTCGTTGTACGAGTTGCATGGGGCTCTGGCCTTTATCTTGAATGAGCGATAAAAGTGCCCGCAAGCTGTGAGCGACGAACAAAGAACCATGAACGAAATGATAATGTCAGAGAAAAGGCTTGACAAAACACAATGAAAAAGGTTGAATAAAGCAGATATTAATAAGAGCGATTAGAACTGTAATCAACGTAATTGAGGATCAGATACTAAACGGTAAACAAACGATGCAACAATGTACTTCTAAAGCCAATCTCGCGCCAATAACAACAACAACAAAACGCCAGAACGATAATGTCGACTTCGTTGTAGTTCTTGCTATCAAGTATTTGACGATTGCAATCACCCGCCATGCATAATGTATTCAACACTAGAAGAAATGCTATTATTCGATCTGCTGTTATAATGTCGCGTAACACACGATTATCCTGATTTAGTTAGTGAGCTATAATTTCATGCTTACCTTGCTCGTTGCCGTCGCCCGCAAATCTTTGCCAACTGGGATGTTGGTAACTTGTACGGTGAGGTAACGGTTGTCGATGAGCGGCCAGGCGCCGCGCACCGAGCATGTATGTCTCTTGTTATCAAAGGTCTGTATGTGTGGATCGCCGAACAGATCACAAAGCCTGTACGTTGTGTTCTTGTTCTGCCTCGGTCCGTTACATCTTGAAGGATTCTCCGTTATGTAATGCCGTGACTTTATTATAGTAAGCGTTTCGTTGTGCGTCAATTGATAACTATCACAACGAAAGCGATTCTCATTGGTAATCACCATAGTTTTACCGCCTTGAAAATGAAGGTCGGTCTTACAGACCTCTTCTAATGGTCGAACACACTGTTTAAACTGTTTCATTATAGAACACCAATGTTGTAAGTCATCCTCTTTCATTATGGGTAGTAGTTTGGTTTGGCGCACGTAGTCCGCATTACACTTGCCACAATCGACGCGGCCCGTGTTCTGATCATGCGACAAGGATGGAGGGAACGCGTTAGTACAGACCCCCATTAACACTAGACACGCGAGGTAGACGTACGCTAATAGACGTTTGAATTTCAACAGCAGCACAGAACAACCTTTAACCATAGTTTCCGTGTTTGTCCGTAGTATTAATCGGTCGCTTGACGTCGGTGTTTACTAAGTAACAACCCGTATTAAATAATATCCGTCGCAGATAATAGTTTTCTAGCAGTATTACGATCAAGTTGCATGAGGCTGGCAGCATCCCACTGCACCGGAATCATGTACCAGCTTCAGCGAGTCGTGCATCTCGTGTTGCCGAGCGCGTCATCGCCTCTCATGGTAGTAAGAACGATACGACTGCCTTAGTCAGGCAGCCAGGCAGGCGACGCGTACTGAGGCTGCAGTCGCCGCCACGGAACTGACGATGACGAGTTCGGGATGAGAAGTCGACGACACAACAAAATAGCCTTGGAAATGAATCAATTCAACGATCAATCAGGAAATTGACAGACTTCCAATTAACAAAACGTCTTGTCAGTGAAACACGCCTACTCGTGATCTTTATCGCGAACGAGATGGAGCTGTAGAAACGGCAATAGTAATGGCTATTACAATCTCCTCAACGTACACACTTGACGGCTGATCTCCGAGAACCACTTAATTATGAAGCTGCTGCTCTTGAGCGGCTGCGTCCACCTTGCTGTTCACGGCGAGCTACGTCGTCCGTGCTCCTAGCGACCCAACTAAATAATGACAGACGAAATATCAGTTGAGTTTGCTTTATGGTAGGGGACTGACGACCCCCGGTGGTAATTCCCTTCATCTGTACATGTCTTAGCGATACAGCTGTCAGGCAGGCAGCTCGTCACATTGCCGCTGTGCTAGCGATTTCTCAACTCATCTCTGATTGGAACATAGTACGGCCACCACGCCGCGGAACCTGCAGGCAGTGTGCTCCAAACAATCCGGGCTGACCAATAGGTGCGCGGGCAATCTACTTACATTTACATGTAATACAATCACCGAGTTTGACTGGCACGGTCGCGCAGCACGTCCATCTCCTGATTGGCCGGCCACCTCATCGATTTCGATAGCATCGTGGGGTACCGATATTTTTTGTTTTCGAAGCGCTGTGTCTCGGTAGTTTTTCGCATATTTAACAGGATCTCAGCGGATGCTGTTTCTGGTGCTGTTTTGGTCAAGTATTGCCCGCGAGATAACTCATAAAACTGTCGACTATTAATAGTATGCGCCGACAACCGCAGTAAACATGGCTATTTGCCACCTTGAACGGTGTTTTCCGCAACGTTTAGCTGGAACAGACAATGCGTGGCGCTCGCGGCTTCCCAAAACGCACACACTTCCAGTATCAGAAAAACGTCCGCGCCGTAACCGCAACCTAGCAAAACAAATTCGCAACCGTTTAACGGAGGTCGGGAAACTTAGCGCAGACCGATGATACAAGAACGCAATTACACGCCTCCGTAGATGCTTTGTTTTAGTCATAAAATGAGATCTCTGTAGGGTAGCAGTTGCAGTGGAGGTTCCTCCACCTTAGTGTGAATGTTGATTTTTCTCAAGTAGCTATCGAAGGCGTTTTAGGGATGTGTCTCGCTACGCGCTTGAAGCACGCGCCCTAATTCCTCGCTTCTGTTTGTGTGAATGGTTTATTGACGATCTTACGCGATGCTTATCTGTAAAATAAACATTGGAGCGCCTAGCACTATTATGTGGTTGGTCTTATCTATTAGGATGACTTAAAGAAATTAGCATAAATTTGTTAGCACATTCCATACCTTGACAGTACTATATAGATATAGTTGACTGGAAACCAACGTTCGAGAACTTGCGGTCGGCTTGCTGAATGTTATTCTCCGTAGCAGCTCTTTCCTGTGATTCGTTTGCGCTTGTTTCACACTGACACTGTATGGGTAAAAATGAAACGGTTGTGAGATCAACAGGAGAGAAAGCAATTAGATGTTGGTTATGGTTGTGTCTTAGCGTGATCTAATAAGAAATATTAATGATTTATTTTGACACTATTGTGTCGTGATGGCCGCAATAAGTAGCATAGCGTGAGCTGCTTCCGTAATTTGCTCTCTAAACACCAGCTCATTTCTTCTTGCCCACCTCGAAAGAATTGGTTCCAGTGGTGTGCTATTGTTCTGCGCTGCAACAGGCCTTGAAAAACGACACAATTTAACCTCCCAAGTTGATCAATGTCAAACTCGTATGTACTGCATGAGCCATGCCCTTGCACACACTAGAATGATTTACGAAACTATCTGGCTTTCCTGGCCTAGTGTTGCATACAGCATAGCATGATGACATGGGTATCGACTAACCCCTGTTAAATAGACCTCTGCGCGTAAATGAGCCTGGTTACTCCCATGTTTGAAAACCAAACAATTGTGCAATTTTGCGAAAAATGCCCACACAAACGTTGCCTAATGAGCTGGCAACAAAATTGTTAAACAAACCTAGGAAGTATTCCAGGTCAAATAAATCACATATCTACTCGCAAAACCATACAATATCGATTTATATGAAATACAGTCACCTATACAAGCATTTTTTCGGTCAGGAATGTAAGATGTGAGGAATATTTATTTAAGCTTTTTCCGATTATCACTACGAGCAACTTACAGCTTTGAATCAATCATTGTACACTGACTTTCAAATAATAGTCTCTCTGCATCTTTTAAACTCTAATGCTAGTATAACAAGCTATGGTTTTATGAAAACTATATATATACACATAATGGATGTATTTTATTGGTTTTTAATATACATATCAGGTTCAATATCAAATTTCTGTCAATTACTGTACTTTAATCGAACTATAGAAATCCGTGCACCAATCTGTTTTAAGCTGTAAAAATACCCGTAAAACTACTTAAAAATGCACAGTTGTTTGTGGATGAAACTAAATAAAAATTACATTTGATTCCTGAATATTAACTACTAACAAGTTATGTAACTACACAAATCTAAATATCTATTATTATCGCGTCCATGATGAAACGCAACTCTATACATTGGGTGATGTCGATATGTACAAACGTACAGACTTCACCTTGTTTTGGGAAATGAAGCAGGAATGTCTGCATGGGAATATATCAGTATTTATTTACAATTCTTCAATGCTAAATGCCACAATGTCGACTCTTTGTTATTTGTATCAACACGAGTGCGACAATTAGGGCAATTTTCTCATTTCCTTGACGATGCAACAAGAATATGTCTAGAATGTTTGTGCTGTGGATTTACACTTGACCTTCAACAATGTTGTATTGTACATGCATAGACCGTTTTTGGCAAACGAAAGCACTCTCCTTCACAGGAGTTCTGTTTTTGCTGCTATAAACAGCACACGTGACTTGTGTTCACTTAACGCTAATCCTAATGTAATCGTACGAGAGTCATCTGACTCATCTCTACATTTAGCAATTGAAGTGAAGAAGATAAATATTGAGTACTCGTGTTTTAACTGGAAACGTGTAATCTAAAAATATATATAGTGATTGTACTTGTTCTATAATGTAATGTGCGGTGCGCTTCACTGTACTGCGCTTCACTGTACTGTACTTTTGCTGTGCTGTGCTCTGCTGTACTGTACTGTGTTATGCTGTGATGGGCTGTGCTGTACTGTACTGTACTGTGTTATGCTGTGATGGGCTGTGCTGTGCTGCACCATGTACTGTACTGTATTGAAATATCAGCTTACGTGACCTTTGATGCCGCATTTACTCTATTTTATGTTCCACTTAAGCCTGCACTCGCAGCTCTGAAAAGGTATGGCTTTGCTATCCTGGTCAACAATCTAAAAACCAAACTTCATTCTCAAAATAACTTGATACATGAAAAAAATAGGCCAAGTTTATATCCCGCATATATATGACTTTAATTTAAAGCTTTATATAGTTTCTTTCCTTTTGCACGCTGTATAACTTGTATCTATTAATTCGTAAGCATAAAAACTGCTTGTAAGCTAGGATTTTGAATTTCAGTCTCTCACGACTGAACGGTTTTTATACTTCATAGTCAAACACATAATGTGACCTCCGTATTTATCAATATAGCTTACTTCCTTAACTGTTCCCCGCCACTGGTCGATTCACAATATTTCATAAGAGGTATAATCATCGCCACGCGAGTCGATATTATGTGCAAGAGGAAGGCATTTTGTGTGTGGTTATAGTATAGGATTGCAACACAATTACTTGCAATTTCCCAATGCTTTTTTGGTAGCTATATAAATGTGATTGCAGGACGAGGCAAATTAGAGAAGAACTTCTATCATGTATCAATCTATATGGTTTACTTTTAATTTGTAATATAAATTCCCTAAATAATACTTTTATTGCTTTGTATAGCGCCTTTTAAATTGAAGATCGAAAAGGCTGTACATGAAATGCCATGATAAAATATATAATGAATCCCTGATTACAATTAAAATTACAGTACAGAATATACAAATTATTAGATCATAATAGTTGAATTTTGCGCTATTTTACTGAATCTCATTATTTCGTCCAGACTACAAAATCACATGCATTGAGGAGTGGTTCTTTTCGTAATAAAGCCAACATATCTCTTACGAAAACAGAACGTATTGTTCATCATTAATTCCATAAACAATAGACGGAGTAAATTAAGGCTAACCCATTTCTTTGAGCCATTTCAAAAGAGGTTCATATCAGTGAGACAAATGGGTAATTATGATTTGGTTAAAGCGAAATTAGCGTTGCTGGATATCCCTTTTGCCAGGCAACCACAAGGGTCATCGTACACCGTATAAAACACTTAATAATACGAAACTTCTCCAAATGTCTTCCGTCGGCCTACTCAGTGAATCTAAGTAATTCCGTGACCAGAAGATGCAATATCTACAAGCTATGTTTAGGAGGAAGTCTTTCTAAGTTCGTCCATAATGGTTTTATAAAAATAAACTATGTAATATTCCTGCATACGTCGTGTACAACTGTAAAGTTAACGCCCCGACACTCACCGGACGCGATGCTACATCACGACGCGAATTATCAGATTTTGTATGGAAACAAAAACGTCCATGGACGATATTAATATAATTTAATATTTTTATTATATAATGGTATTATAACAGTAAACAAAAATACGAAAATTCAACCTGATAATAAAGAGATCTAAGACGTATACGAAGTACTAGATAAAACACAAGGATGAGTCTTCTGTATACTTCCTGTCAGGTCTCTTTGCACTAGTCCGACTGAACGAGGATAAGAGTTGATGAGAGTTGCAAACTTATAGTAGTTGTTTTTACAGTGTCCTAGACTTCCCTTAATTCTCACCAAATCTCACGAACCAGTTTAGCATTATTCGGTGAGACTGGATAAATGGCCATGACAGTGACAGTCAAACAAATGAGATTTTTCAACTGTCATCGACTCTCATCCTCGTTTAATCGAGCCCTTACTATATTGGGTCGGATAAAGGTTAATTATGAACAAATGTACAAAATAGCACAACTTGTTTATTAGTTTAATGTCGCAGCCTTTAACTTTTGCCTGACGGTGATCTGTTTGTTCTTGTCAAACAGTACAGGGAAAAGTCAACAACCAAGGCACCGGGCGCAGGTGCATGACAAGCAAATAAGCGCATGAAATGACGTTTGTTGCATCCGTGGCGACGAAGTCAATTTGGTCTGCAGCTGATTTTGACAGAAAACTTGTCAAAAATGTTGCACAAGAAAGAAAGTATGTTTGTTTAACTAGGTCCAACCTAATGTACTTTGTTTTACGTTGCTAAATAGGTTTCTTGCACACTGTGTTTGAAAGTAATTGCTTGCACTTTATGACCAAAGGATTGATTTAATGGTGACCACTCTAATGAACTGAAGTTGCTGGGTTTATTTAGGAGTAAAGTTATGTTAGTAGCTACCACCAAGCGACCTGCTATTGATAGATAGCAACGCCAATCCATAGAAACATAAGCAATATCGTTTTTTATTGAATTGAGCAGAGCAAGGGTGTCTGTTATCGTGCTGTGCATTGTGAGCAAAGCTTAGGAGAGTTGTTTTGTATATATGCATATACTGATAAAGTTTTCCATTACGCATTATCAAAAATATGTCTGCAGTCTACATCACTATCTAAACAACAAAAACAAGAACTCTATTTGCAAAAGAAAATAACACTATATATCTAAAAATACGTGTTATAGTAGAATCCGAAGCTAGCAATATTGTGACTAAATGCTAATGTACAAAACTTTATTATAATGAACTACAAAAGAACCTGTCGTATTATAATAGACGTTCTTTTAATTTGAATTAAACATTAATTTGTAAGAAAATATACCTTGAGATTTCTATGCACTGCAATGCATTTCCATATCCATGTAACTAAAAATCCAACATTTCAAAATATTACCGTTTCATGAATGCCTTTCTGAGCGCTCTTCTAGCTTGTTAGCTCGTTAGTCAATGTAAACTTTAGTTTTGGATAACAAGACTATGCATAAAAGAATACCATGTCATTCTAAATACCCAACAATACCGGTTTTCCTATAAAAATATTGAGGTACATAATGTAGCCAAATATGCTTATCATTTTTTTAACACCGGTAGCGAATTCTACCCCTAATATTTTGAACAACAAGCCAATATCAATACTTCATTTATCTTGTACGAATG
This sequence comes from Virgularia gustaviana, assembly GCA_025770025.1. Taxonomy (NCBI): domain Eukaryota; kingdom Metazoa; phylum Cnidaria; class Anthozoa; order Scleralcyonacea; family Virgulariidae; genus Virgularia; species Virgularia gustaviana. The sequence continues at coordinate 14,249 of JAOTOK010028970.1, forward strand.
TTATGCAACAGATGTGTATTGTTGTGGCCAAGTTGTGGCATACAGCTTTCTCATTCTTTGAAACAAATTTTTTTAGGTTATCTTTTCTGTTTTTGATTCATCAGTGAAAAGCTAAAACTTTTTCTTATTACGCTTTTCGTAACATTGTAACGTAGATACATATACGATATGGTTGCATTAGACCAGAATAACCTCGGTTTTATAGCATGATGCATGTATTTACTTGCATTTATATTTTTAAGAGGTATAAGTGATAATATGTATAGCGCGTTGATACGAAACCCTTTTAATTTTGTTTATTCTAAGAATAGTGATGACGCGCGTTTCCCAAAGAATCTGTGTCATCAAGTTTCTTGTGATAATAAACATGTTACAATATGGGTAAGAAGAGCTTTTAAAAGGCGCTATGTGCATGATGGAGTTAGCCCTTTATTACTTGAACTAGAAACGCCTAGAGTTTTCCCGTTAAAAATTAAGATTGTATGCAGTGGCTGGGCTGAGAAATGTGTAGTTTGAAGTATTAGATATTCTTATGCAATAAAGAGGGCCATGTACATTTATTGTAGGCCGAGAACACCTTGAGTTTTTCCCCTTGGCAAGTCAAGTAGTTTGGAGATAGATAGAGCCAAGTATTGGACGTGACAAAAAAACCATTAAAACTTGGATCGTTCGATTCAATTTTTTTTATTCAACTCATGTTAAGTTGGTCGTTGTTGAAATGCAATATGTGCCGTGGAGAGCTATGAATAATCTCAGTTCGTATAAAATTTCGGTTTTTGCTGCTGGTCTGAAACGTTTGAAAGTTCTTCATTATGCACTCACAGTATTCTTGCAATTTTTCTACTGTTCAATAGATTGCTCGTTCGTCTATGTAACTTTTCATGTGCAGTCTTAATCATCCTACATGCATGATCAACGTTGTTTCGCGAACTAAATGAAACTGACTAGGTATGCATTTGAACGACAGTATTATAACTACAGTTGTTCGACTGGGGCGCTAGCGTGTATCTTTGTGTGCACAAGAAGCTGAGTTATTTGTGAGAAGGTAAACAGAATAAAACCAGAACCTTCTTTTTGGTATGTTCCTATCACTACAACGCTTCATTGTTATCAGAATTATATTATTATAATTATAAAGCAGAAAAACTTCCCTTTCGTTAATGTTTTTTATAGTACACTTTCTCTTCAATATGCCCCAAAGCTATCGAGGAATGATATAACGAAGATTTGAAATATCGGAAGATGTTTTCTTGACATAAAATGCTAGCAAGCAGGATATGGATTAAATTGGATGATTCTTACAGGAAAGGTTAAAGTAATATTCCCAATTCAGTGTTCGTCCAAATCGTTTCGCGAAATTGGCAAAACATAAAATGACAAAAGTTAGTCACTACTGATCGATGGGATAATACGGCTTCGCTCATTTTAATAACGAGGTATAATATTCTCTCAAGGAACTCCGATGAATATATCTCACCTAAGTAGCTACAATGATCACCTTTTTATGCTCAGAAAATTACTCAAAATCATACAAGTAGCTACACACACACACGTTGAGCTCCCATACTGTAGTTCACACGGTGAAAGTAATATAAAACATCGCATGTGTCTAGCAACGAATTTTCGTCGGTATCTTTACGATTCTCTTAATATATTATGAGAGTAGCATCGTGGGAGCACATCTCCCACGGATATCGATATTGGTAACTTTTACTCATTACTGAGGCCAATTTCGTATTTCCATATTTAAATATCCCCTTCTCAAAACAAACATGCAATATTATATTTTACCGAAAAGACTAGAACATGTCTGGTCATGACCGACGTATCTATTCACGTAGAGCTCAAATGTGGCCATTATTTCTGTACTGACATAGTGTATGTATTTAGATAAAGTCTAAAGATTCAGGATATTCTGACCTGTAAATTTCCTTCAATGTTATTGTCAACTAGATTTTTCTATACTCGTTGGGTATTTGGTAAAGTTTTAGCTTTCTTTTCATGTTAAATAAAACGGTTTAGCAACAGACTAACAACATACTAGTATTATAACATAGGATTGTCTTAGTAGATTTCGTTACTTTTATATACTTTTCCAAACTAACTGAAAGCTGGACACAGAGACAAAACAGGGGAACAAAACTCGTTAAATTGACACTAACTACTAACTATAATAAGTATCTAGGTAGAGCAGATAAACTTTTAATGTATCCTCGAAAATGTCGAGTTTCTGGCAGTTTCAGCTTCATACTTTTATTTTATTTCCTGATCCTATAAACTGCCCTAATAATTGCTTCGTGGGGATTGGTAATAATTCGTGATTCCTAATTGGTTTTCTCTCTGTGTTAATTGCTACAATCTTCAACACATAGCGGTGCTATTACTCCTAACAATGCTCTTTAATACGATCATCTCCCATAGTTACCGTTTCGGATATACAAGTATCCAACCCCTGCTGGTCCAGTGAGAATTCACAAAACAAGAATATCAATTGGTTTTATTTCCAACCTTGAACGTTATTGCCATGCTATTGGTGGTGTCAAAGCACACAATGATAACTTGATGTTATACCGTTGCCGCATGACAACACTCCGTTTCCGGGGGTTTCCATTAACATACAGCATGAGGTTGTTGTAGGGTATTCGTTATTAACGAAAAACTAAAGGATATTTGACCAAAAATGTACATTAGCCAAATTTGGTTTGTTAATTGTAGATGTAGCCTTACAGATGTCAACATATTTGACAAGCAAACGATAGATATATTTAACAGAAATATCCAAAATCGTCGCCGACAACTTAACAAAGTAGATGACATAAAACATATTCCCGAATCCGCAGAATAGCATTATTATCAAAATTCACTGAAGATATGAGTGAAACAAAAGTATATCCCTAGATATTCAATTTGATAATACGACCGACTGAACCATATCTTTTCCCCCCTAATTCATGCAGCTTAACAAACGGCAGCAGCAACAACAAATTCCTCAATAACTATAAATTTCCTTGTTACCAATAATCTTCTAGTTGGAAGGAAACCTTTATTAATGAAAGCTTTTTTAATTAACGACAACAAAACTGCACCAAGCTGCGGCCGTATGGCCAACAAACTCACTTTTTCACCTTTGTAATTTTGCATTTCAAGTAAAAATGATGACTGCTTTGCCGCTACGTTTATTATATACTTAATATAGGAAAAGCCAATAGTGTTATGACCTTAGCCTCGTTTCCAGGCTCTTATATCTGCTGAGTTGCGGGTATGGGGTTTGGAAACGAGCTTCTTTCTACTATAAGTAAATTAGATACACATATAACATTACTGAAGGTCGTGTCACACTCTCCTCCGCAGAGGCTTCCTTCGGTTTTTTCAGGCGAGCGTATTAGGTCGGCGCGGTGCTTGCAGGAGAGCAGGGGACTGGTGCTTGAAGGGGAGCAGGGGACCGGGTTGGAGAGGAAGAGAGGAAGGGAAGCTTCACAATATAAACCCGAACCAGTCCCCGCCGCGCCAGCCGGCCATACGCCCGCCTGAAAAACCCGAAGGAAGCCTCTGCGGAGGAGGGTGATCGTGTCATACGTTTGTTCATGAAACTCAAACTTTTCTCCCACACTGACCTCAATGCATGTTCCGAGGTAAAAAATCTCTGATGCACAACACCGTGTATTATCGTTGTGGTTGGGATCAGCGTTGCGAGACATGACGAGATTGCCCCATGTAACAGAGGCTTAAATGTTAATTTCCATTGCGATCGCTTCCATGATTCGAGCATGCGTGTTTATACAAAACTGCGCATGCTCAAATCATGGCATCAATCGCATGAACTAGATGAAGCGATAGTAATATCGACTAAAAGTTTACATTTATCAAGAGTGGACTTGTCCATGCAAACGATATAAAATTGCGGCAACAATTCTTAACAAACATTAATGGCAACGTAGACGTAAAAACAAGCTAAGTCCAGTCGATAGTACCTTGCATTATTGATACGTAAATTAAGTCTAGCTGCCTGTTTGGACCAAAAGTTATGAAACAGAGAGTATTCGACGAGAAACGGTTAATGTGATCAGTGTTTTTTATACGTTTTTTATATGGTATTGGAGGATAGAGTAATATATTAGAGGATTGTAGTTGTAAAGCTTTAGTGATTGTCATATGTTTTATCTGTAAACAGATGTCTAGCTTTGTGGATTTACTTACTGCTGTTCTAATACTGAAAGTATCTGGCTTGTGTCTGTTGTATTATCATGGAATACGTTAGCCCCGAGGCCTTGGACGGCTGGTCTTGGATGGCGTCGTCGCTCACGCTCACTGCTAATAATATATCGCTAAGTTTCGCTTTAAAAAGCGTCACTCTTGAATATCTCATCGTCCGAATTGCTTACGTTTGTTGAAAAAATTCCGCTTCGCAAACAGAGCCGGGACGCGTTTTCTCACGATCAAGACGGCCTCGGGCATTTTTCACAGCCTGTAACATTTTTCTCCGTACTTTTTCCAATCCTTCCTGATTTGCGCGCGAGCTTTGTTCAAGATTTGAATTACAAGACGAGCAAGACATGCGTCATAATAATATATCTACCATGTTGTGAATACTATAAGTTGTGAGAGGACGCCGCGCGCGTGTGTTCATCACAGGACATGATTTAATCTCGGGAGAAAACCCTTGTAGTTGAACTGATTTTATCATCGCCTGACGCAAAATGTTAAAAAATATTAACACATGCTTGTCACATATAGCGCGGCAAGAGTATGACTTGGAGTACGATGCGAGTTGAATACGTATTTCTCCTGCGGCACTATTTCTATCGCTAGCGTATTACTTCGACCGATGTTAACCTAAAACGCAGTCAGCAATATGCACCGTAGGCTCACAAGTCCAAATGTAGTTATTATCTAACATCAGTCAGAACCAGATCTTGGCGACAAGATTCATAAGATGCAATTTTTAAACATCATCTCACCTGCATATTTTTCTTAGGGGAGGGGAGGGCGGTGATTGTATGTTCCTATGATAGCTACAACCTTCCATGCTCCTATGAGGTTAAATTTGATCCAGACAGTTTAACTTCATGATTAAATGTTGAAGACCATTTAGACTATCGGAGTGTCACGATCATTGTAGAACTTTGTTATATTAATTGTTTCCGTGTGAGTTGTCGGAGTTATTTGTTACAAGTTGTTCGCTGTATTTGCACATCAACAACACACGAATATTTCTGGAATGAAGGGATAATCTATGTCGAGATATTTACAAAAATGACACTTCGTCATTTACAATGTTCTTTAGTTAACCTTGTCGGCTACTTCAATTTCCAACGCAAATTTACCCAGAATATTTGGGCTATAAGTGCATGATGTTAGGTGTGGTTGCATGAGTGAGTGATGCCCGAATCACTAAAGGTCGGCGCAGCAAAAATCAAAATTGCCACTGTTAGGACACGGATGTTCACTTGGTAACAGCACAAATATTGTCTACAAGACAGTATAAACGCATTAAAAATTCCTTTGAAACAACGCCTGGATGTAGAAATCTGAGCTGGAAATATAAAACCGTCCTAATTGGATCGGCTGGAAATTCTAGTATTTTCAATTAAATCGATCTAAAAATTCTCGACGTATCTTAAAACTTGTAATTACTGAGGGCAAACTTATCATTTCAGGTCATTAAACTTATCGCAACAAATTCAAAGGTTATCTAAAAGATCTCCCGTTTAGTAATTATCATGTCGACACTTGTATAAAGCTCCATATTTTATTCATCAACAAAAGAATAAATCATCGAGATAAAGGACTTCGATAATAAATTGATTTTATATGATTTTCTATCGCGTACGTTGTGAAATTTCGTACTAGTAACTTCGTTCAATTTTAGCATAGTTAATAAGAAGCGCCCCTCCCTCGTAGTTACAAGAAAACCGCACTAGACATAACATGTTTCACCAAATTGTATACTTAGTCAATTGGCACATTATATATTTATATAATAGTCTGGGTGTTGGAAACATTTCGCGTATATTTACCTAGTTAGATAGATATATAGTTATTTCAATATGCAGGATATTCAGTTTTATACGTAGGCAGCATAAAAATAATTCAGCAGTATATTTCATGAACTAACCTCTACAAGCAATAGTCATTGTAAAATGTTGAATATATAAACATAAAAAGATTACTAGTATAATATTCATGAAATTGCCGCCATATAAGTAAATGAAGGCCTAAAGATGCCAACATAATGATACATATAGTATAATTATTATTAGATATGCTGATCTCTCTCTCTCTCTCTCTCTCTACGTCGATCCTCATTCGGCCTCTGGTGGCTTTCACTAAATATGCTATATGGCTGTATGTTTACTACAAAAGCAGGGGGCAGCCTTATCAGTTATAAAACTATGTACTTCAACAACAAAACATCTTTTTATGCTGAGTTGATTGGCAAAATAATTTTTAGATTATATCTTGTTTAAAAATACATGCATGCAATTCACTTACCACGCATGTCGATTCCGCTTGTAAGAAATTACGATCTCCAAGAAACAAAAACATCGCCAAAATTTCAAATATTTTATAGATCAAAACTCTTTGTAATATAAATAAATATAAAGCAGAGTTTTGATGTAGCTATGGATTGTTCAAAATATCTAAAATTATAGATACGATTTATGTCGTGGGGAACCCAGTTTAAAATATCTAACCATGCAAGATTTGAGGACAATCCGCATAATTAACCGAGTTCTGAGAGTTTTGAACGCAGGGGTTACATTTTATTGGAATTGTATTTCTCAAACTCAATAACACATGAAGCAATCACAAAAGAAATGTATATTTACTGCAGTATTTAGAAATTTACTTCAAGAACACCAGGTAAATTAGTTTTTCTTGCCAAATATTGAGAATCTATTTCCAACAAGCGTATAGCGGCTATAGTATAGGTGTTCTTCGGGGTTACTAAATTTCTAGATAGGGACAAGCTATTTAAAAAATATTTGGCTGCTCCTCCTATTCTGAACCATGCAGCTTGTCCATATTTAAAAATTCAGTTATAGAACGCCATGCACTCTTGGAAACAGCTTTGTTGGATGACGTTTGGCAAGTTCAACACTATATATGTTTTGCTTTTTTCACTAGGTCATCACAATTTTGTAGAAAAATAGTAATAAGATACGGAGTTGCCAACAATAAGGCATGCTCAGGCATAACACAGTCTGACTAGATTATATTGACTCAACCTTACGGTTTCACCCACACACGGAATAATCTTCTAAAACCAGGTCGCGGCACTCATTATTCGGCATGCATGCGTAAAATAATCTCAATCTTATGCTTTTTATGAGTTCGATTTTTTAAAAACAGCAACGTAAACAAATAACGTCTTTAGTGTTCTTAGTTAAATAGATCGCGTTACGCGGCGACTTGTTGTTAGCTGTGCAATAGTAATCATATTTATTATACCTCGAGTTTTATATTTCTTTTACTCACAATTCGTATATCCTTGAGCGGCTATTCAGCATATGTTATATGACGATAATATCTCGTATATATTTTCTCCCAACACAAGTTCGTTTGTTATCCAACATATACCAGCACTTGGATTATATCCAATTTAGCTCATGTCCTTTGCGATCCTTGTTATACAACATTGAGTATTATAGCTGCATGAATTGTTTGTATATAAGTTGAACATACGTTCTTTAATCCAAATACAGCTCTTGATACTTGTTCAATACATGGCTGTATATAAAAATACCACGTTCACTTCTGCACAAACAGTTGTCTGATACAGGAGGGAGATTTACACGCAAAGAAGCTTTGACTGGAATTCCTACCGTGATACGGATTAGTTTGATGTGATCTCATGTAAATCATGGAAATACTAGACATACTCATATATGAAATTCTAGACATAGTCATATAGACTACGTGCATGCTTATGACGTAAACGGTATGTCCTTTTATAAATAAATCTGGTACATTGAAAACAGTGTTATCAGATAAAGATTGGATACCACGGTGGCCTAGATTTTTCCTTTCTAACTAAATTCATAGTAGCACATTCTGAGATTGTGTTTTGGTAGAACAACTAATGATAACAAAAAGGAGATCAACTAAGATGCTATAGCTATCAGGTATCGGTTTTTTTTGTAAATTCGACCATCTCCTTGCTGTCATATTTTGAAAGTGTCCATGCATGTAACGAAATACGATCCAAGTCTTTTTGTGATTGTACGTTGAAGAACGAAGATTGAAAGGTATATCATCAGGTTACCCAAGTTACACTAAAGTTGTAACAACCCGGAACAACCTAGAGATTTTACCGAACAGTTCTGTGTCCGTCGGAGCTCATAATATTTCTTCGTTCTTGAGAAATACGAGTTTGTTTGACATGTAAATGTGATTCGTCTCACACTTCTTGTACATATCGAGTTTTCAGGAAAGCGCAATGTTCTCCGCCAAGAGTGCTTGACAACAGCGTAGTAAATATTTTCCTAACAAAACGTCAATCATTGTCGGTGCATTATATCGTGACTAAATTGTTGAGTAGCTAAATATATTGATTCCACTGTAGTCTATAAATTTGTTTTATACACTCAAAGATTTGTTTTCTGTGTAAAAACTCAGTATGTATTGTGATGC
>JAOTOK010028971.1:0-11510 GCA_025770025.1 Virgularia gustaviana
ATACGACTTATCGACCATTGTAAATTTGCATTTTAATATTCTGTTGTAGGAAGATTACAGCCGTAATCCTCAAGTTAATTTAGAGAATGTCCTGTAGTAATTGATATATATTATATTTGTAAACAAACTGCCACGAAGCATGGGAACTCAATATCCGTCACGTAACTTGCCTTTTAGCATGTATAGGTGCTGTAAGATATACATTTGAAACAAGAAATCAGTATATAAACAGAACCAAATCAGTCGTTTCTTACTTCCAGCGCACACGAAAGGGATTTGGATTTTACAAAATAATTCATTATAATAACATTATTTTGCCCGTCATTTGCTTTTGTGTTTGTAGTCCCACAGGATTATAGTCACATGACGGCAAACAACCTATTATAACTATTAGCTGGCAGATTTTTCCTCGTTGCGATCCTGCTAGAGAAAAAAGTCTGTTAAGAAAGTAGTCTGTAGTGTGGTATAACTTGCCTCACATGTCGTGCGTTTGCGCTAGAGTAGTATATTTGAATATTCTTTCCCCATGAATGATCGTACCATCAACTTTTTGGGTTATCTGTTTTGCACAACAAAGTGAAAGTGCGCGGAGGGTTTTGCTTTCCTATATACGTATACATTAATTTCCTAGATCACTTCGTTGACATCATCTGTTGTCAACTGACCTGCACGTGCCGCGAGGCAGGGTTAAATATGAGAGAAGATGATCGATCGCTGCTTACATATGTAAGTGCAGTCACATTCATACACGATACATGTGTTTTCTTCAAAAGAGACGAACAATACAACTCGAGGCGTAGAAGACACGCGGGTATTATTCTCCCATGATAAATGACTCATTGTTCTCCTCGTACGCGTCCATTGATCAATAAGGGAGACCGCAAGCTTTACTGTTGTTGGACAAAGCAAACCCAAGTTAGCAAGGCTATACTGTAAAGATCAATAGCTACAAATATATATGTATTCACTTTATTACGCTAGATACTTTGACAGGGATATTACGCCTTCAAACGACATTAACATTTGATTAGTGATTTAGTGTCTACCTATTCTAGCTGTAAATACGGTTATAAACTTATAATATGTTTAGGGAAACGATTTGTCGTTGCACGTCAATACTGCTTCAATTAAGAGCATCAAATAAACGATATTTCAGTAACCTCCGTAGAATAAATATTTTACTCAATAGTTATATATGTGTACGACTTACATTCGGAGTTGCGCCATGCACCGAAAGAAGTGACCAACGTCGCCGATGAAATAAGGATGACAATCAACAGTGCGACTTGCTCATACAATCTTCCTTTTCTCCACAGTCTTTCCAAATGCTTGTTTGGTTCAACATCGTATAGGCGCTCTTTGTCCATTGTTCGTTTTAAATAACTGAAGCAGGAAGAGTAAGAGCGACTGAGAAAATAACACAAACTCAAATACACTACAGAGCAAATGCTTTATCGTCCTCGCGTGCCCCTCACGAGACTGCCACTAGAGCGGTCCCGACGTGCATGGGGTTGCAGTTAGGAGCTGATACATGGGCCGACAGCCTCATCTGCACGCAATCTCCCCCTCTGCACGCAATCTCCTTTGCGTGAGCACTGTCGCTCGTATAGGTACACGAGATCTAGAAATCTGATCCAGCATTTCAGAGAAACCCGAGAATGCCTGCGAAGGAGCCGAGTTGTTCCGGCTAGATCACCAGGTGGGACAGTTTGTCGAGTTGTGATCAAATAATGTTATAAATTTTAAATATTTTTTTAACTCATGGTTCGCGCTTGTGGTGTTACGAATTCATTTTGTCAAATACAACTGTGTGTTTTTTTGCGTTTATTTCTGGTCGTGTATAAAGTGACAGAAAACGCAAACTCGCAAAGTGAGTTTTTCATTGGCAAATATAATACATTCACTGATTTACTTAATATTACTGAACCACCTTTTGAACAAGGATTTAAAGTGGAAGTCAAGTCCGTTCTGCGCACGTTTTCTGCGCATTGTTTACATTAAGATTTGGGATTTATGTAATCAAATGGCATTGTCCTAGAAACGATTGAATACCAGTATATTTCATACCTAGAGTAAGAATAGATTACTTTCTTTTGAAATAATAATTAATATCCAGAAGTAAAGCTCCTTGTTTCGCCTCCCTCCATGTTTGTTTACGTTTAGCTGGAAATGCGCAATTCAAATGCGCATGCCCAACAATTAAAATTCCAACGGTAGAGACTAACAACATGCGCACAAAACAAGCACAGAACGGACTTGACTTCCACTTTAACTTGTCAAAGATAAACATTTAATCTTGTCATATCGAAATTTTTTCGTCTCAACAACCATACAGTTTATGCATATCTGTAATCGCAATGACCAACAGAATTACGGACAATTTCATCACTTAGCAACGTTTGGTGTCGTCAAAAAATGTTTTGTTCGTTTTGTTATTCGACACGAGGCGTCGCAATCGAGCAGCGGTAACATTTACGTGTGCTTTGGTGTGAGTATTTAACGTGTAGTGATGTATCGTAAACGTCGGAAATTGGTGTTGTATACAGTTGTGATTTGTCTTCTTTGCGTCAGTGTGTCTTTCATGATTTCAAGTAAGTAAAAAGTTATACATCAATGGTGCTTGTTTACATGCATGCACGCTGCCTTTCCCATGCAAATTTGCGGTCCTGACAGTTTGCATTGCTGATTTGCCATATTTCGTTTGGTTGTGCATGTCAGTTAAGTCTCGCATTATTCCGGGTGAAGCCCCATTTGGCCCAGCATATTTTTTTCTCTGAGAAGTACATGCATTCGTTCTTAAATGCTGGAGCCGGTTGTACGAAGGCTGAATAGCGCTATCCGACGGATAGCGTTTTTTTCAACCTCTTAGAGAAATTGCTGAAAAAGCTTTAAAATTTACCGTCTGGGTTCAGAATGTATCGTAAGAACTTCAAATTAAAAATACCAAATCTTAATTTGGGGTAATATTGATCAACAGCCAAATTTCCAAACGGTGAAAAAATCGCTATCCGGTGAATAGCGCTATTCAGCCTTCGTACAACCGACCCCTGCCTGCTATATACTTAATTATTGAACTCGCGTAGTTTACCTATTTAAAACTTCCCTCCAGAAGCAGTTCTACATGTCTGGAGAAAATATAATCAACTTCTCTTCAACTGAGATAAAAACAATTAAAGCCTCGGCCAAACTTGGCAATTTGTTCTTGCAACTGGCTTCACAACCCTAAACTCGACGCACTCTCCTCCGCAGAGGCTACTTGCCGACACTAGTTGCGGATATTATGATCAATGGGTGTATATGGAGGGATAATTGTGGATGGATATGTGGGTGCGCAAAGGAGCAAGGGAAGAGCGAAGTGTTGAAAAGTAGCTATTTGAGTTTCCCTCCTCCCTTGCCCCTTTGCGCGCCTACATATCCATCAACAATTATCCTTGCATTTCCCCCATTCCCGGAGTAGAGTGCATGACCTCGAGGTAAGGAGACAGGACACTCACTTGCATCGATAAGATAAGTGTTGCAAGACAAGCTGGATTGATTCCGCTCCGCCCCATGTGACCGAGTCTTTTAGTTTCAAGCCTGACGCACATTGGAGCTACGTGCTTGACTGATTATCATTTACAGTATGAAATCAAGTGGAGTGATAACCAGTCATAAGAGTCATAAACAGTTAATATCGAGATATGATTTGTTAAGTGACGCTGAACATTATACGATTTTACTCCAAGATGACAATAAGCTATATCAATGTAGCACATAGCTTCAGTATATAAAACATATTCCGAATAATAATGTCATCCTGAAAACTCAAGATATGAGCTAAACAAGAAGCACTAGTTGTGTAATATTTCGACTTTATTACAAGTCATCGTCAGATCGACAAGTGTCTTGTCTGATGACTTGTCTTTGTCTGATGACTTTGGTCATGGATTCTGGACTCGGCAGGTACATAGCATATGACTTTTCGTATTTTCAAAGAATTTTGGGTCGTAATTATTTATGTTATAATGTCTATAAATATTCGAAGCTGCATGGAAACCAATTTAGAGCCAATGTGAACATACTGATATTTTAACAACCCTTTCATACATGACTTTCTGGGACCTTTCCGCCTTGGCAAATACAATTGGCGTTAGGCAGAAGAGAATAAAATATTTAAAGTTGCTGGACGCCAAGAGCATGAATGAAAGGGTTTAAATAAATAAAATAAGTATTTTATACCTTGATTTGTTATATGTTGTTTTCACAAATACATAAAAGTGATAAAAGAAATCACATTCTTCCCGAAGAAGTAATAAAAAAATCGCAGATTTGGGATTTATTCGTTCGTTCGTTCATTCATTAATTTTATTTAATTTGTTAAATCAATTTATTTAGGGTTAGAAAATTCGATTTATTGCCACGATGGTGCGATCGGTGCAAGGGCCCAAGCAAGTTTATCTTCTGATTGTGCTAAATCGTTGTCTGAAAGCGAATCACAAGAACGGTGTGAAAATGGTGATACAGGCAGCTTACTCGAGAGGTCGGTTTTATTGGGAGAACGGAGAACGGCGAAAGGTAAAACTACTCTCAGTCTCTGCTCTTACTTTCTGCTAAAGAAGTAAACAGGTCTTTTTCGTATCGCCTATCGCAAACGGCGGCACTAATCGAAAAGCAATAAGACAATGATCTTTTACCATGGCTAAAACGCATGTATCATGAGATGAATGACGACGAAGGGACGGAGTATGTATATCAATGGAAATATTTGCGTGCCGTGTACGAAGTGGTTGCTACCCAAAGTCTATTAGCAACGGAAACATGAGTTGCGCCGAGTTAAGGTTGTTTTTTACACAATTTCCCGTTGAAATAAAGACAAAAGGTTGTTGTTTACCAATTACTTGCGCAACGGGAACTTTGACGGAAGTGCACTATCGCGCCAAACAACCCAGTCACATGCGTTGTTCTACCAACACGCAATCTCCTTTACGCCCAATTTTATACATGTAAACTACGCAGCAAACAAAATTTAATCATTTGGTGGTAAACTATGGACCCTAGAGCTTAAAGCGTGTTTCTGTCTCCAAATTATAGGCCCTCCTGGATCAGGGAAAACAGTTTGGGTGAAAACATTTCTTGAGAATCTAGATTGCATGATATATTGATAGCAAAGTCGATTAATTGGGCATCAACAAAACCCGAATCGGATTTCGGATCGGATATCCGGGGAACGCGGCCGCAGGCTTCATTTATACTGCCCGAAGTTCTGCATATAAATATATAAATGATCCCATTAAATTTTACTAAGCTTGTGTACGGTGTAATCCATTGACTATATGAGCATATCTGACACACATATACATAATAATAACATAATATAATGCAATAAAACATATATTTTAAAAATACATGCTGTGGTACACCGTCATCTAGCGAGTTTTGAATAGACTGCACGCAGGCTAACCGTCATCATAACTACATTCTGTGAGAATATACATAGTACTCAAGAAGTAATTTAGATTTTGAAGTTTGACTAGAGGGGTTAGAGCAACGAAGATAGTTGGCGGTGAATTTAAAATTCTTGGACTGTCCTGCAGCAGTAGCGTTTTCGGAAAGTGATTGTGCTTGTTTTGGGGATGTTTAACATGGTTACTTGAACAGAGGATGCGTTTGAGGTGAATGAGAATGAATACTGAGTGATGTCACATTAAAATCCTAAATCCCAACGTTGTTACAACTGTGTCAAAGTGTCAGCGTGACCAAAGATATATACTGTGTTCCCTGCTCCATTTTCGACATTCGGAACAAACGGAATTTACCATATTAAGATCGTATGAGCGCAAGACCAACTAGCCATTTAAAATAAACAACGAGCTTTTTATTACAAACATGTTTCCAGTTAACTCTAAGCCATCTTCAGTGTGATACAATAATTATTTACAAGTGAAGTATAAAGAAATTTCAAATAAACGACAACAGTTTTAATTTTAGGAACAAACATGTTTGATTTTTCTCAGTATGTACCAGTCCATCGAGCCTAGGATTTCTCTTATCGATGACCGTTTCTTCTCTAAATCACTGCTAATTAAAGCTTTCTCTTCTCTTTCTGTTGTCGTTTATTTGAAATGTCTTTTGACTATTGTGCTCTTACGCAATTATGAAGTATAAAGAGTAGAAAGCCTTAGAGTGAAGTCGAAAGATGTTTGTAATAAAAAAATTCCTCTTATATGTTAAATGCTTAAAGTCCGATCCAAAATCCGTTCCGAAGTCCGATCCGAAATCCGATCCGGGTTTTGTTGATGCTGCGATCAATTAATATATTATAATTGCTATATGGGTCTCAGACTCATTTTCCAAAGAGCACTTGCTCACACTGTTCATTTTCCAATGAGCACTTGCTCACACTGCTCATTTTCCAATGAGCACCTGCTCACACAGCTCATTTTCCAATGAGCACTTGCTCACACTGCTCATTTTCCAATGTGCACGCTTGCTCACACTGCTCAATTTCCAATGACCACTTGCTCACACTGTTCATTTTCCAATCATGACCACTTGCTCACACTGTTCATTTTCCAATGACCACTTGCTCACACTGTTCATTTTCCAATGAGCACTCAGTGCTCACACTGTTCATTTTCCAACAAGCTGCACTTGCTCACACTGCTCATTTTCCAATGAGCACTTGCTCACACTGCTCATTTTCCAATGAGCACTTGCTCACACTGCTCATTTTCCAACGAGCACTTGCTCACACTGCTCATTTTCAAATGAGCACTTGCTCACACTGCTCATTTCGCAATGAGACCCATAGCAATATATTAATTGATCGACTTTTCTATCAATCGTGCTATCTACATTCTGAAGAAATTTTTTAACCCAAACTGTTTTCCCTGACCCAGAAAGGCCTGCAATTTGGAAACAGAAACTAGGGTTGATAGTTTACCACCAAACGATTAAATTTTGTTTGCCGTGTTGGTTCAGTTATATGTACAAAATTAAAAATTTGGCGTAAAGGAGATTGCGTGTTGGTAGAACAACGCAAGTGACTGAGTTTCATCCAATATATTTTGTTTGGTGCGATAGTACACTTCCGTCAGAGTTCCTGTTGCGCAAGTACTTGGTAAACAAACAATCTTTTGTCTTCATTTTCAACGGGAAATTGTATAAACCAAACAAACAACCTTAACTCGGCGCAACTCATGTTTCCTTTGCTAATGACTTTAGGTAGCAACGTCAAATGATCGCTTCGTACGTGGCACGCAAATATTTCCATTGAAGTTACATTCTTCGTCTTCCAAGTCATTCATTTCGTGATACATGCGTTTTAGCCATGGTAAAGGATCATTGTATTGTTGCTTTTCGATTAGAGCCGCTATTTGCGATGGACGATACGAAAAAGATCAGGGGGGAACCCACATTCCTGCATAAAAGTGGGGCATTACATAACTACTCTTAGGGCGTACGTTGCATGTATACATGGGTATTGCTAAAAGTGCCCCTGAGAAAAAGGGGAGTATTAAATTGAACAGCTCGCTTGTTCTAAAAATAATATGTAAGTATATAGGTCAGTTTACGATCTTTCTAAGTCAGGCGTGTATATGAAATTTGTAAGCGGTCGAAATCCTACAAGTGGTACCGGAGGCCGCTAATACTTGATAAGGAATGATTATTATAGCTACATTATTTCCCAAATTCAAATTAATATCTGTTAACGTGTTATCGCGTTTTCCACAACTGGATAGGCATGCTGGCTCTTTTCTCTTTGTTAACCCATTGTCAGCAAGGCCTAATTCCCCGTTGTCAAGTAAATTGGTCTAGTGTTAACCAGAGTAAAATCGTCTGGCGTTAACCACAGTAAAATACTATGGACCGGTTGTCGCTTTTTGGTTCCAGAAGTAATGCCGTTAAATTTTGTCTTTCTAATCTGATATCAATATATCAATAGCGAGAAGTTTAAAACTCGGTCGGGAGTCTGGTACACCGTGACATCTTGGAGCATGCAGAATATAGATGATATACTGCTATACATGAACCAGGGGAATCAAAGCAAATCCGCCTCAAAATGATTTCAATTTTCTTTCGCTATTTTTAGGGCTAATCACAATGGGTTATTTGCACATGGAGAAATGTAAAACCACCAAGAATTTGATGAGATCAATCGC
Organism: Virgularia gustaviana; assembly: GCA_025770025.1. NCBI lineage: Eukaryota > Metazoa > Cnidaria > Anthozoa > Scleralcyonacea > Virgulariidae > Virgularia > Virgularia gustaviana. The sequence goes on from JAOTOK010028971.1 coordinate 8,142, forward strand.
ATCCTTAGTGTCACGTATGACTGCCACCGACATAGATAAATGCTGTGTTACTATTCTCCTACAAGAATGCACCGCAGAAGATACATCAAAATTTCTGAAAACAATTAGTTTGAATTTCGGCAATTTAATTCAACTAAAATTGTTACAGGTCGTCCAGACACCGAGTAATTTTATCATGAACACCAGAGCAGGCAGTCGGTACTGGGAACGCGTTAGTGGATATTCATCGGAATATATCGAGCGATCGAAACAACAGCTCAGGAATATGGTGTTCCTATGGAAGTATGCCGCTGAGCAATCGGAGTACTTTATCCAATTGAATGATTACGTGATAGTCGAAGACAGTTTAGTATCTGCGCTTGCGCATTTTGCAGACGATTGGCGAGCGAAGGAGTGGTTGTGGGTTGACCATTCTTCAAATATGCTGACAGGAAGATTTTATAATACTGCCGATCTTGCTGAGCTAACTGGCCTTGTTGATATTTTTGCCAGTCAATTGCCGCTGAACTTAATTTTGTCATATTACGCCAATCACTTTAAGTTTTCCCGTGACGTTGCCACCATCGCTCAGCCGTTGTCTTTTCCGGATGAACAGTACACCGCTGACAACCCGCCGGCTCATGTAACAACGTCACTGGAGATAAAAGCAGGCAGGTCTCTGCAAGACATTTACATGAACGGAAAAGGTGACTTTTATGCGTCAACTTCAAACAAAGATGATTTTGTATTGATCGATTTTAACGAAAAAATTATGGTAGACAGTTTCTATCTTGAAACTGGCACCCACTTCCAGGAAGATGTGATCCTAGGTGGTTCAGTCTCTGTAGTGTTCACCACCAAAGCTGAGCTGAAACAACAATGCAACGACGGCTTGAAATATACAAAGATTGCCGACATCACAGAGCCAAGTTTCACATTAGGAGCCCAGCTATTTTTGGAGCCACTAAGTTGCATTAAACTTCATTTCATTTCAACCCATTACGAACAATTTAGGACTAGCGTACTAATCAAAAGGATTAGCATTTTTATTAAGAAATTATAACACACGCACATAATTAAACAGGACTGGTTATACAAAAAGGAATGGTAACCACAACAAAACACCGCAGTGAAATCTTGCGTAAGTAGTCGCTATGGTGACTGATGCTAGCAAGTTCTGTGGTTCACGTAAACGACACCGCCGCTGAGGCGAAGCTGGTGCCGAGGACAACGCGCATTTAAAGCTGGTGAAGAAATGTGGCCGTGAAGTGAGCCCTAATTTAAAATTATTCTTGTCCTCCGGATCCCGCTACTCGGATTCCGTATTTCTCTTGTTGAAATTATCCGTATTCCAGTCCTTGGTTCCCGAATACCCATGCATGCTAACAGAAGAACACTTTTAGACCGCCGTCGTCGCATATTTTGTATATTGCGTTCCTCAAAAACGTTTTTGCGACCGCGCAAATATACCTCCAAACTGGCAAATAACATATTTATATATTGCCGACGATATGACCTTAACAAAGTTTGCGGGTTTGTGTGCCTGCGTTTTACCTGCGAAAATTGCGTACACCGTTTACGACCATTATTCGTGTACGCAATCATTCCCCTACGCATTACAAATGTATATAAAATCGGCGAGGTTTACTAGCCCATTTCCCCCCTTTTTTCCACATTATGAAACCTAACTGTGCAGTTTCAAAAATCTGAGACGGTCGTTCTCACTGTTGTGATTAATCCCCGCGTCCTTGCTTAGATCAAAATTTAGTTTATAGCTGGAACGACCTTTTGGTTAATCAAACAGAACAACTCGCGTGCAGTGAAGTGGCGGAAATTTGGTAACTTGGTATTTACAGACGATTTCACTCGTCAAAGGCCTGGTCGACAAAGGAATAAGACGAAAATCAGAGAAATAAATATTTCAATGAACTGACACCTGTAGGCAGTTTACTGGATACGAAGTTACGAATAGACATTTCGGCGGCGTCTTTGTACTTGCGTAGTAACTGTACTTGAGTAGTAAGGTACTCGCGAGGGCACAAACTACACAGTCTCCTACTCCGACGTAATAATACTACTGTATGTTGCAGACTGTTTTCCCGCTACATCCAACCCTAGTAATTCGGAAATATGCCACTTTGGGCATTCATTTGGCCTGCGTCGGGATAAGAATTTCAATTTCAAATAGATCGATTCAGAATATATTCCATTAAATTTTTTTCTCCCGATGCGGAACGCCTGTAATTTGCATGCAAAGTGGCAATCCCGAACTCGCTTATTCTGTGAAAGTTGGCACTACTAAGTTTGGACTAAATTTGACCATTGTTGCAAAGTTTTGACAACAATATATCTTTGGTACTAATTCATGACACATATGATCGACGAAATGAGTTTTATTTTTACATCAGTCGCGACATTTCGACGCCAGAATAATGACAGAATGGTAAAACGTCGTGAAGAAACAAAAAAAGGACTCATTTAGACATTTGCGTATAAAACAAAGTCAATGGGCTGCTAATAATTTGGATAGAAGAGTGTAGGCTACGTTATAACTGTATCTAGCCTGTAACAGTAATACAAACTATAGAGTGCGCGCGATTAAAAATCGTAACACTGATGTTTTCCAGGATTTATTTGGAGAAACCGAATAAATTAAATAAATAAATTGTATAAATAGATTGTATTATAGCTGGTATATTTACACATCGACATTACAAAACATGTAAAAATGATGCAATTTTTTACAACACTGGTGAATTATTAGTATAATTAGTATCAATAAATATTTGTCACAAGGTCCCATGATGCAAAACATTTCATTTTATCTTTATATGAAATGGAACATTTCCTCAAATTGTTTTGTATGTGATTCTACAGAACTGTTTAGTTGCTTTATTTTTGAAATATCTCAGCTTGGCATTTGTTTAAAATATATTGATAAGACATTACAGTAATTGCAAATTAAATCACATACATTGTATAATTAGAATAACTAAATTTTGGTCGTACGTCTGTGATTCACGAGAACAAACCACGTCATTTTTCTTTAACATTGGTATGCAAGTTCTTACAAAATTGAAGTCTGTGACAATAGTTTCTCATTTTCTGTTTGAACAATTGACGTAATTTGGGCCGGAAACGCTTCATGTCGTAAACAAAAATATCTCAAAAATCTAGCATTGCAACTAAAGAAAAGTGTAAAATAACTTAAAAAAGCATTGAAACATATTAAAGGAGCTGTGTCACCGAGTGCGCATCTTTTCTGGGCATAGCAATACATGTCGGGAAATTGTAAGAAAAATGCTCGGAACATTGATCTTGTGTGTTCCTACACAAGCGACCACCACATTAAATTTGCTAAACTTGAAAAAACAGGCTGTTTTTTCAAGT
>JAOTOK010028982.1:0-11509 GCA_025770025.1 Virgularia gustaviana
ACTGATTGTTCAGCTTGAATTCATACTCCAAAATGACAATCAGCTAAGCAGATAGCTCCAGTGTGCGGCAGGCTTAATGTCTGGAATTTCTGGCCAAGACTAAGAAACTGAAAAATGACCATGGTTTATTCACAAATTGCATGTAACTCATTTATTAAATGATTGTGAAAATGAAATAGAGGAGCACAGTGGCAAGAGTGTCATTCTTGAGTATAGGTGATAGTTGAGTTAGTGTAAGAGTGAGGAAAAACCATAAATTGTTTAAAGTGCCTATTACAGGAAATTTCCCCAAAGTATTTCATATTGACGTTTATTCCAAATAATAGCGAATCATATTTATACAACTTTGTTACTTTGCTTCGTTCGGGAGATATTCAGGTTTGTTTGACATGCAAAATACACTTACGACATCACAATCCATAATGCGTTTTTACAGACCATTATTTTCTGAACGTCCAACGGTATACACAATACGATTTATTTACTAACTTAATAACTTACAAGTAGTAAGTGAACTCTGGTAGATTTTTGTTCAACACTTGCAGAGAAAATAGTAGTTCTCATAAAACTCATTATGCATTGCGAAGTTACAAGTTTGTTAGCTACTTTGCACATTCATTCAAGTAATGAATTATTCATTATGCATGAACAAGACAATCACAACTGCAATTCAAGCATCCATAGCTACCCTTCAAAAATAAATCTTACTTTGACAACAAACTTCTCGCTACCAATATGTAGTTGGGCTTCAAATAGCAACGTCGATTTTTCATCCATCACTCTCTAAATAGAATGAAACACCATTAAACTATAAACAATTAGATCTTCACTTTACTTTAATGAAAGCCAGATGCAGGATCTGAATCTTTTAATTTTAATAATAGTTATTAGACACACATTAACGCATTTGATAAATACGCCACATCTTTTTAAAAGTAAGCATGTTTTAAAATACTTTATTATGTCATCTTCAGTACAGAAGTAAAGCAACTGATCTATCTAATATAACATTTATACAGTATACAATACAATATATAATAAGAAATAGGATATACGACAAAGCCTAATGAAGGGTGTCAAGTAAAGTGTATTATATTAAAAAGTGTGTTACTACTAGGTGTTTCTAAATAATACTACATACATACAACAATTTTTTACAGCTTATACTGTATAAATGAATTAAGTTACAAGTTAAATATTGTGTGGTAATGACTAATGGTGCACTTGAACATTCAGTTCTTATAATTGATATACAGACATTCACCCGAGAACGCGTTTTCATGCATTGGAAAAAAGTTATACGTGAACGAATCGACTTGAAAAGTTGAACCAGCCTTTATATCACTGCTCTTATATTATATTTATAAGTTTGACAAAGTTCATTCCCTGCTGTTAAGCAGACTGCAATTTATATTTTATTGTCGTATTCATCATACTCCATTGACTTCTCGTGGCAACAAAAAGTTTCAATTATTACTATTGTTCAAACTCTGAGAATGCGCATTTGGTCGAAATGCGACTCATGGCCAGCTGCAAACTCAGTGTATTTAAGTTATAAAATGCCTCCGCCAAGCGCGCTGTTAGAGGACAGGATATGGTTGTTGCCCTCGTAACAAGCGTAAAGCTACGATAATGGCTACTATTTTTGTTGTTCTTTTCGGTAAAGTGCCAGTAAAGATTTTGTGATGAAGTAGCTCTAGTGACAACTATTTTATATGGTCACAAAGCTTCACATTATTTGCTGTAGTTGATTTAATTTTATGATATCCTCTCATATGATAACAGCTCTACATATCAACCAAGGTCACGGTATATAACCGACTTATATCATTACTAACAATGTTTTTGAAATTTCAAATACCTTCATTCGATTTTCGGACAAATTTAACGTCATTAATTTTATTCAAGGTTTATAGGTTAGTCATATACCACGGTACATCAATGTGAACGTGAACCGACTCCATAATGATATAAAATATGGAATAACTTTCGATCTTGTATTCGCAAACCCAATATATACTCACCTCTGTGTTTTTCTTTCCCTGGCGATTCACCTTCTTTAAAGACTGAAAAAATAAAAACAACAACAATTGTAACTACAATAACATATGAGATACGCATTGAAAATAAATTTCTGGTACTTTTTGTCTTACTTAGCGGTTCTAAAGTTCCAAATTAACAGCCTGCGGGCAGCCTGCTCGGCTTCGCCTCGTTGAATAGAACTTTCCATCTTTCACCTCGTGAAAATATTCTTACCATTGTACTAACAAACATTCATTGTTTGTATACTATCTACTATATATCACTCTACATCGTTATACTCGGAGTAGTGCTATACTAAATAACGATATTATTCGCTCTACCGGTTATGATATTATCATTCTAAATCAATCATCAGTCCAACCGAGGTAAAAGAGGTAACACGTTAGGTTAGTTTGTAAGTCTTGGATCCACTCATTTACCATTTGATATCACAACTTAAGGACTAACTCATTAAATTTTTCTCTTTCAACACTTACCATATTTTTAAACTCCGCCACGACACAATCTACCTCTGGGACGTACTCCATAACCTAAGAACCAATGAAAATAATTTTGAAGTTAGCCACCCCGCGATACATCGTTAACTCAAAGGGTATTGGCAACACAAATTTCTATTGCCTTAAATGAAAGAACTCGTGAAATTGTTTAGTAAGTTATTTTACAAATTCGAGCCAAAGATTCCTTAAAATTGCAGATAAATTACAAAGTTAAAATAAGATGCGCAGAAAAGATGCGCAGACGGTGACATAGATCCTTTAAGCATGATCATCTTGTCACTTAGCTGTTAGTTGTTTATGTGAAAACAGTCAAACAAACATTTGCTGAAATTCTGTTACACGGGGAGAAGTTTATCAATGTTTACCTGCACTTGACGTCATCAAATCCCATGTTAATGAGGTTAGAAATTAGTTCAAAATGGTCGAAATATGGAAAAATGGAGGCCTCAAAAAAATTACATGTAAGAGGCGGTGAATGTATTTGAAAACAAATCGAGGTTATTGCCCTTTGACATCAAACTGAAAAACTTGAAATTCTGTATACTGGCGCAGTATAGATGGCCAAACACCAAATGAAAATTACAGATGGTTTTGTTTAATAATTTGAAAAATAGGCCCGATTTTCGAATATGTAAATTAGGAAAATGAGGACCAAAAATTATGACATTCGTACAGTATATGCTATATAACTGCTATAAAATTCGTACATGCGACGAAAACAATTTCCCCTCATGGACACTTTAAGAAAGGTAAATCCACGACCCATATAACTAGAGGGTGTTTTATTTCACGCTACACCAAACCAGGCGGGCACTTTTTTTCTAAAAAGCCAAATCAGTCCCCGGGAATCGATCGAGCTCACTGGGTCGCCGTTGAATTTGACTGGAACCTAATTTCATTGATATCCTACCTTCCTGTTATTTAGAATCTCGTCCTGGCCTTGAGATTTCCTGTCAGCAAAGAAGAGACGTTTGTTAAGACCAATGAACTCTATAAGAACTCATTGAAGCCAAACTTTGGGATTGAAGCCAAACTTTCCCTCCAGACTTGCGTGTCTGGAGGGTAAAATCCCGCGAGTATGGTAGTTGGCCGCCGCCAAGTAATGGAACCAAAAAATGTGTACTATACTTTATCTGAGCAGGATTATTTTGGTGAAATCATTTTTTAAATCGGCCAAATGGTTCCGGAATCACGACGCATCAAAGTTGACAAAAGTTTTAGTTTACCGTAATTGAAAAATAGAGCTGAAAAGGAAGATAATCAGCGCGAGATCTTGAGTTGAATGCACGTTGCATAATTACGAAGCGGCGGAAGGCCGTTCACTACCGGGCCAAAACGTTACGTTTCGTCGGACTACTCAAAAGATTGCTTTCAAATAGTCATTTTTTGCTGCCCACTAAATATCTCGGTACTAACAGTTGTGGGTATGCTGGTAGAAATCCTAGGCAGGATCCTGGAGGATACTAACAGGATTTTATAGGATCCTATATAGGAACCTATAAGATCTTGTACAAGATCCTATATGATCCTGCAAGGTCGTGCACACCAGGACCCTACAGGATCTTGCATAGGAACCGACAGGATTCAATTCCGATTTAACATCAGTTGATTTTCTGGAACTAGAATGATGCCTGAAATCAAACAACTCTGCATGTTACCCATAAAAATGACTTAATCATTAATAATCTTGGATGAAATAGCTGGAGTATGGAAAAGAACAGGTTACTAAACTATATGGTGCAACAACAATAAAAAAAAACACTAAGCCTTCACTCGTTCATTATATGACATTACCATTTGCCAGTGCTGACCATTTCCTTTGCCTGCTTCTCTCTAGATCAGAAAAAGAAAAATCATTAGCTTTAGACATGAGTCAATATTAACCATCACCATCCCAGGACAAGGTGGGGATTTGGTTTATGGCCAATGCAAATGACCAACAAATCCCCACACATTGGGAGGGATTTTGACAACAAAATCCAAGAAATACCTAATACCCAGGCCGTTAAAATCAGCTACACAGGAAGAGGTTAATTTCCAAAAGAACTTTTCAATTTCCGTGGGGAACATCAAATTAATGTTGAATTGAATTCCCACATAGTACATTCACACAGATATGCACGGAGATTGTTAAGGTTGGAAAAAGTAAGATCGGCCGGCATTAGAGAAGATATTTTTTGCCCTCAATATGAGTGTTTTCTATTGATAAAGCCCACAAACTACTGTAATTTATCAATGTAACATCCCTGATCCTTTAGGCAGGATCCTGCATGGTCCCACAAGATCCTGTAGGATCCTAGTATGTAAGGTCTTATAGGATCTTGTAGGATCTTGTATTATCATCATGTCCGACTGGTTATCGTGCCGTAGGTACGCTGTAAATTGTAACCATGTAATTCTGGACCATAGGCAAAACATATGAACAATGGTTGAACAAGCTTACTTCATGGGCTGTAAACTATATGTCATTTATTGTTTGTATCTTAATAATCGAAATATACATTTTGTATATAAAATAGTCTTAAACCAGCGCCAAGAAATCGTGACAAAGCTGATTGTTAGCTTTAGTCAATTTTAAGGTTAAAAGCGATCGGAGCGACCAAAACATATTAAAACGATTTCCACCTTCTCTCTACAAGGGCAAATTTATCACCGTATAACTGTACCACGTACTCCAGAATTACTGTAACATTACACGACGTTACTGAAAGCTAAATTAAACTTATGAATTACTTTGATCATTGTTACCATGACAACAATGACCTTCCAAGATGGCGGCCAAATCGAGATTTTAGCATGCATCTCGCAAATGAGTTCGGTGACCCTCGAATAATTTTATTTAACCAAACGTTTTTTTTGTGAATAAACTGTGAATTGGTGGTACTTTAATAAAAAATATTTGGTGTAGGATTGTTTTTATTCCAAGAAAATAGCTTTTCCCGAACAGAAAAAAATCCACACCAAAGATTTTTAAATGATTACCCATAGTTCTATAAACGTTTAATGAAATAAAATTTGGGGGTCACCGAAATTGTTCGGAAGATTAATACAAAAAATCCTGATGTGGCCGTCATTTTAAAACGTCATAAATGCCTGGGTAACAATATGTAAACATAATTCAAAGTTTAATTTGGCTTTCTGTTCCGTGTGCCTGGCAAAGTTATAAAATCACCAATTTGGTACTTGTATGTGACATTTGTTATACCACAAACAATTGTAGAGAGCCACCTTAAAACTTACGTTATTATAGTTGCCGTTACTTCTGGCTTGCTCATTTGCATATTTAGTTTATTTCCAATAAGATGTCTGCAGAATAAGAAAAACAAACAAACATAACTATAGACTACTAGTTTGGGATGTTATAGGTACGAGATGAAAAACCCCAGGCATATTTTAAAACATATGAAAATATTTGACCAAGCACAATAAGCATGTCTCTTACTAATTCAACGAGAACAAGTGTAATTGATAATACAATATCAGTACTATACTCATGGTACCACGACTTACAAATCAACTATATACAAACCTAACAGTTGATGTAAACTTTGTCTGTGTTTTCAACACCTGAGGTGGTTGCTTTTCGATCACAAAAGCTCTAAAGAGATATAACACGAAATACCTCAGTCCTTTGTTTTAATCGAAATACTTAAGGCTCACTACTGTTATTTAGCAGAAACCTAATAACTAGAGTGGGTACTGTGTGAAACTATGGACGTGTGTGGAAATTTCGTTTAGCCGTTGTTTATTATTTTTTTTGAAGTGGTCGTTGCCAACAGGTAAATGATTTACATCGTTAGTATAATTATAATTTATTGCGCCAGAAGAATGAGCACTAGGGACAAGGATTATAGAGATTTTAAATGGAGGAATCAGGCAGCTAGCGCTCTTAGTATAGTGGTTACGTAATATGCAGATTTTAGCGCAGCGTACCAGGGTTGAGGGTTCCAATCCTATTCGGCGCATAATTTTCTTTTCAAAAGTTTGAACTTTGAACCAAAGTTTTCAATTGAAAAGGTATGTTTTTGGCAGAAAAGATTTTTCCGAAATGTCAATGTTATAGCTTTGGGTAAGGGTTTGAATTAGGATTGGTAGCTACGTTCACATATAGAAAATGGTCATCGAATGGTCATGTTGGCGCCGATCGTTTACGAAAACCCCTTGCTTAACCGTTACCAAGTTTTCTGTGATATTTAGCTATTTCGCGTTGTCTAGGAACAGCGAAGTTTGAAATTTGGCTCTGTTTTCCGTTGTCTGTCCGGTTGAGTTGCGGGGCGCTTAGGGATGACAAGGCATGGCGACATACAAATGTATTATAGGGCTGTCTGACTACATTTGGAATAGGCCAGTTTCACTCGAACCAGCGGAAGTTTTTACACAACTACAGCAGAATTTTTTATGTTAAACTCCACAAGCGATAGCAAAAAAGTCCAAAAAATCAAAGGAAATTTTTTGGCAGAAATAAGATTAGTGAATAGTAATGATGCTCCAGAAAGGAATAACATCTGGCTTCATTTCAAATTACAAAATTAGTAAAATATTTTAAGCATTTTAAGCGAGAAGCGACAAATATCGACCGGTTTCGAAAACAAATTTCCTCATTCTACATAGTGTAAAACACATGTAAACTTGTCATAATTGCACTAAAAGGCATCAATAACATTTTACAAAAAGACGCCAACGACTGGTTGGACATTTACGAAAATATTTACCATTTATTTGGACTCCCTGGAATTTTTTCCACTCCAAGTAATTTCCAAAATTTCCGACTAGCCCCAGTCCTAATGTGCATCGTACATTGTTCACCACATTATGTGGCGTTTTGCTGCCCTATCTTAGTTATACACGCCCTGGTTCCAGCTAGGTCTGTTAATTTACTTACCCTTCAATAAGTTTCGTTAACAACGATTTATAAGCATTTTTAATCTCGGTCATCCTGTTTAGCTCAGCTTTATTGTTTTGTAGCACTTGTAAGAAAAGATTTTCCACCTAGAAACAAAACAGATTTATTGGTTAATAATGTTGATTATGGAATAGTTAATAATCCGCTTGAGGTACTGGGACGAGAAAAGAAGTATAGAAAACGAGAGTACTTTACTTCGAGCCACTGAGCACATGTTAATTACATTTCATTTTATGTTTCTTTATTATTATAAAAATTAAAAACCTTTGAGAATTATTCGGTGTCACAGGGATAGTTTCCCCACAATAACGAGTTTCGTCAGTTAGTGATATTGTCTGTTCTATTGGACATAATAGTAATGATTTCACAAATAATCCTTTCGATCAGTTAAAGTGTCTACCCGATCAAATCAGACATTTCATTTTCAGTAAATTTGGTAATATTCGATACAAAAACGAAAAAAAAATTAGACTCAAGTTGGAGATATTGCTGCTTTATATTTGTCGGAGAAGAAATACAAAACCACGTAGATCGAATTAATATCGTGTGACGTCACACCAGTAAGTCGCCCAGCTGATACATAGAAAACATGTCTTCTCGCTACTATAATATCACGCGAATTGTATTTTAATCATCCTTTTCATAACTTTCATCTGTATCACTGGAACCCGAGGATGCATGTTTGAGTGAAATTACTATTGTGACGTTTATAGTTACCAGTCCGATATTCGCGGTTTTGAGAGTTCTCATTTTCAACGTTCTATAACTTGCTTAAATAGATCTCGGACAGGCACTTTAAGTATTCAAGAAGGATTTTGGTTGTCCATACCCTGTGACATAGCGATTCATTTTACCTGTGTTGTATGAGTATAACCCCTCCACTCTAGTTCGGCTAATGCTTCGCAGCTATGGAAAAGAAACGAAGAGTAGACATTCATGTGTTGGAATAAAGTACCGTTTATACAGTAGCAATGCGCTATTATTTTAAAGAATTTAACTCCTTCTAAAGTTTTGTTCTCTTGGAAATAAACCTCATACAATTTTCATTATTAAATTTTAAAATTTTAAAATTTCCATGGGTCTATTGCTGGTATAGTATATAAACTCTACAACTTGGGATAAACTAGATTACTGCAATCCTTTTCTGGTATACTATATCCGGGCAGAGTAATATACATAATATACAACAAAGAAACTCACTGTTTCTTGATGTCATCCAACGGTTCTGGCTCTTGGAATCCACAATGTGCTAGCTTCTGACTATACTGCCAGGTTACTACCTCGCCAAGAATAGTCTGTTGAAACTCCTTAAAGTGTTGGAGTTGAAGTTTCAATTTTTCAATCGCTTCCTAAAATCAAATAAAATGTTATTACGACACTCTACTGGGTGTCTCAAAACAACGCAACAACTTAAATGTGCACCAACATTATTATGCTCTAAAGCGCAATATATAAGCACCACTGGGAATTGAAAGGGCTCCTAATCCTTCATTTAAATCCGCAAAACACGACTAGGAGTATCTTAAATTTCCGGAGGTGCTTATTATTGCGCTTTAGAACAATTTTTGTTGTATATTTAAGTGGTTGTACATAAGTCTAGATTAGATACATAACTCACTACAGCGCGTGTATCAAAAAATGGTAAGTAATATAACGCACTGCAGCTCACGAAATTGTTGTTCTCTTTGATCGTGTTATGCATCATTCGAAAATTCTGTTCCTGAGCTTTTAAAAAGCCATTGTTTTCTAATTCCCATGGATAGAAACATGCGATTTTGAGTGAAAAATTTTGCCAAAGTACTGCTCATTGGTTTTGAACAGATTTGCCACGTCAAGTGTCATTTAAAAACTCAACAATTAAGTGAGCTACAGTGCGTTATATTGTCGTTACCATTCTTTTGATACACACTGTATAGGGAAGTATGCTGGCGGCAGCTTACGCCCGGTCTGTTGTAAAACAAGATGCCCGTCGGGACCAGCTGAAAAATTGTACTTACATTTCTTTGTCCGAGAAGTCCTTCCGCCTTTTGTTTCACTGAGGACCACATCTTCTCCATGTCCGACTTACAACGTTTTAAGGCTTCCTCCTAGTTTTGCAAGTAGTGAACTCTATTATACAACTGGAAAACCATGCTATGGATAGCTCCCTATGTTTGGCTAAATCAGTCCAATATGACCGCCAAAAATTGCCAAACAACAGAATTTGTATTTGAATCTTCGGTTAATTTTTTATTATTTTTTTTTAAATGTTAGGGTACAAATTATTGAGTGTATCTAACTGTCTTCCAAACCAATAATGCTATAGTACGCCTGAACACATTCCAGAAAATCCCAAAAATATCGATCTGATGATTCTCACCTCCATTTTTGACTGCATGTCTTTGTAAAAAAGTTGCAGATTGAAGATATTAATTGGATCTTTACATTTACGAGTGTTTGGCGGCGCGTTTTCGGGCATATTTCCGCCTTCTTTTTGCTTTTTACAAGTTATTTGCCAAATATATTTTTACGACCGCCCGTGTTTTTTTTTCTCGCTAGAGGCCTGATGACACCCCAAAGCTGACTTCAAATTCTCCTCCAGAGGTAGCGTTCCAGTTGTCAAAATAACCATTACAGTTAGCGCGTTTCTAGCATTATCACGGTATGTAAGTATGGTAAAAATTTTGTCAGATAAATTAAAATTTTCAATAAAATTCCACTGTATTACTTTACTGTACCTTAGCATTTTGAGGAAGAGATATAGAGGAATCAAGTTCTTTGTGTTTATTTTCTAGTACCACTAGACAAAAAGAGAAAGAATGTTAAAAATAAGGTTTCTTAGCTTGTCTGTTTTTCTGCAATAGACCGCCAGTCCATTCCGGGAAATTATGACGCTTGCCATATAATAAAAGAATGTATTATTTTTCACGCGCTCGAATATATCACGTCATAACTGTCCCACATTGACACGCCAATATTTTTTCGCAATATTTTCGCAACGAACACCATATTTGGCAGCGCACGGGTCAATAGGACGAATTCACTACTCCGACTTGGCCAATCAACGGCAAGGAAATCAAGTCAATTACTAGTTACTACATCCTTGCAAATCCACTGATGGATTATACACCCAAGGTGTATAATTTTATTCCTTATCTATTATTGGTCCCAATAAAAGATAAGTGCTAAAAGAAAACCGCTGGGTTTCTGTAAACTTCTTTGGTGTTCCATTGCCAAACGATATTGCAATTTGCTGACAATTAGGCTTGCCGTTCCCAACGAATGCAAGTTCCCCCGAACTTTTGCAATGCGCATTCTAATTGACCGAGGCCAAACCATTATCGAGAAAGGAATGTATTGCTCGGGTGAGCAGCCGGTTTCTTGGGAAATTCGGGGCTACGACATTACTAATTGTAACAACACAGGTAATATGTACCTATTTTACTTCTTATATCTTCAAATTGTATGACATAGTTTTCCTTCTCCTGTTCCAAATTTTTCACAACTTGTTCCATCTCCTATGTTAAAAAATGTTAGCCAGTAACCTTATCAGTATATTATGTTATATAACACTTTTTATGGCTATCTTGTATATTGCTTATAATTTTCAAAAGATGTACATGCTGCCATCTTGTTAGCCTGCTCGCAGCCTAAACCCGCCATGGTTTCAGGAAAGTTGTTGACTGTTGGTTCCATGGGCAGTATTTAGAAAGATAATTTAACAGTTGATGGTTTAAAAGAACATTTAACTTATTGTCAAACATCTTAGGAATAACAAACAGCAGCTTTAATTATCCCAAACGATGCTATGGTAACTATGACGTTTCAAGATGGCCGCCAATTACACTTTAATCGCGTTTATTTCTCCAATATGGCTGATGACCCCCATTTTTTATGTCATCAAACATTTTTTAACTATGTTTTTAATAGTTAAGATAATTTTAAAAGAATTCTGTAGATCCAGTTTTTGTGTTCGCTCTCGAAGCGATCGAACACTATGTCGTCGGCGCGTAACTATGTCTCTAAGTTGTTTGATCCGTGACGTAATACGATGATGTAACGAATATGCAACGACCGAGGTCGACAC
>JAOTOK010029004.1:0-11506 GCA_025770025.1 Virgularia gustaviana
CCCGCTTTGTGAATGTTTTTGCAGCGTTTATTTCAACGATACGCATATCAGCCGCCATTTTTGAAATAGGTCTATAGTGAGCCGACGAACGTAATTCTCAACAAGTTGCAGCTTTAACTGTACTAGTCGAAGTCATAAATTAGTGGCGACAAAAATTGCCGTGAAAATTCCCAATCCCAGTATAAACGAGGCTTTTTTATATAAACATACACTTTTTTTATAAGTTTCATAACTTGTTAACAGTTATTTAATTAAAATTATAGGCCTTGATTCTCAATAATGATGGACGAGAGATAAGACTATAGTAGTGTCACCCCACGCGAATAATTTCAGCGCAAAAAAAACAGGCTGTTTTTTTTCCAAGTAGCTATAGCAAACTCAATACGATGGCCGACCATATGGCAACGGTCGCGTGGTCAGTGCTTGAGGGGAATTTGGCTTCTAGGATATCGTTTTGAACATTTTTCCAAGACAGCACAAGGAAACATGCTATTTGTCGATTTATATGAAGCTTACCTTGTGGCGTTTTCATATATTTGTTTACCAAGCTCACGAAATTCACGCCCAATCGCAGCTAAGAATCCGAATTGTGAACGCCAGAGCGTTTAATATATTTGAATGTATTACATGTATGTTCGGTTGTTGTTCGTCGACTAACCGCTGGTAATCTTTAGTGTAATACATTCAAATATATTCAACACTCAAAATTCGGATTCTTAGCAGCAATTGGGCGAGAATTTTCCGAGAACGACCAGAATTTATGAGGTCACAAGGTAAGCTTTATATAAATCGACAAATAGTACATGCTGCTGTGCTCCCTTGTACAAAGAGGATAAAGATGCGTATGTAACACTGCTCTTTTACAAATTAAAAAAGCTTTTTTGGGCTGGGAATATTTACTTCGCGATTTCTGGGAGTCCGCTAGGATTTAGGATCTGAAATGGCCGGTAGCCGGATTGGCATAATTGCACACGTTGCTGCAACGGCAGTTAGCTACTGAGTTACATTCATTGAACGAAATCATACGAGTGACAAAAATCGCCTGTGTCAATAGGGTCCAATAACTTAATTTGCATATTCATGAAACCATTATTGGAGACTTTAGCCTCTGTGTGGTTTCCTTTGCGGCGATGTAGCTTGATGCTCATGTGTTTTCAACTTAGGCCAGGGGCTGTTTATCTCGTTCACCCAGGATTCAATGAAAAAACGTTTAACTAACGAGTTTTGATGCATTGAAATAAGTAATTAATACGTCGACTTGACAAGTTAAAAACAGCTGTTATAATATTATATGTTTATAAGTTTGACAAAATTGCTCAAGCTGATGTGAAAATTTTCGGTCGCTACTTGACTTGTCAGTGATGGATGGATGGAAATAAACACTGTTAGTAAATCGAGTCGATTTCCTACACTTTTAGCATTTCTTTCTCAGTTTGATAAGCCACAAGACTGGGAAAAATAAACAAGGATGTCACGTTGCAAAAGGTCGTGAAAACAATATGTTGACTTAAGTCCAGAAGTTGTTGTGTACAGCCATCACTTCGCTTATAGCGCATTATCATTTTGGTGACAACAAGCACGTAGCACGCCTTTCAATTTTCACAGCATTGATTACTGAAAGTGGACATTTTTCGCCACACTGCAGGCGGTTGAGACTGACTAGACGCACGACCAAGCAGCAAGCCAAGGTTGGTACTAGCAAATCTACTTTTTTGAAACATGCCATCACCGCCATTTGTTTATCCATGGACCTATTCCTAATCCCAAATTGCATGACATAACCGACACACAATGCATGGTACTATAGGATTATGATAACTGTACTTCCAGGAACTATAGCTTGAAAATAAGCGATATTCAATGTTTTCATGTTATGCTTGAACCTCCAACAGTTATCCTTAGTACTTAGCGATTTAACAAGTTATATATGTTGGGCATGTTTCAGAAATTGTCAACTTCCTCATTGTCAAGTACATTTCTTCACAAACCAGCTTTTGAAAAAAAGCAACCTCAAAACTTAGCATATCAAAAAACATGGTTATATTAACATATTTTTCATTAAGCTGATGAAACAAGACAAACATCACTTACAGTTATAAAATATATAAACCGTTTAAACTGCCTCGCGCACAAGTTTTAATTAATCATTAAAGCGCAGTATGTAAAGTAGGACTAAACGGCATGAATTTACGTTACTCGATTACCAAGAACAGCGTTCCCTTTTCGCCACACCAATCACAGAATCACAATATATCGCTACCAATAAATGCAGGCCCGGATTAACATAGGGGCGGATGGGGCTGAAGCTCCAGGCCCTAAGGAAAAATAGTCCCTAATTCATTTGCCAGAACAAGAATATTAGACATTGTCGTTGTAGCACATTCGCGAAAACGTTTGTGTGTGGTGTAATTTTACACTTTAGATATTAATTTAATCCGGCACTGGATAAATAATGTAAAAAATAAGCAATACAATACGATATAATAAACTATATCTCTACATCCTTCTTAAAAAATCATATAAACATGTTTTTGAATCGGTATAATGATGTTATATATATATAGATCCTTTTCATAAATGGCGGACACTCGGAACATATTTTCCAGTAAATATTTATGTTAGCGCCAAAGGAGGAAATATTTTTGTTTAAATGAAAGGAACGTAATTTCCTCTGTCAATTCTGTCAATGCAAATGTTTTGTTCCAAGTTAATAATACGTACAATCTCGTACATTCATAAAAACAGAAGTCTGACATCGTTTACGAGACTTATTTATTATTATTTCCATGCTGAATATGATATCTGGCCTAATCCTGTTACTCAACCTAGAACATAGACTGGTTACAGTTCTTACGTCAATGTTCTTTCATATAAACATAAAATGTTCTCTATATGCCTTGTGGTTGTTTTTTCAGCGTTTGACTCAAACCGACGTTTATCAGCCGCCATTTTTGAAGAAGTTCTGTGTAATTCGTCGGTCTAGGGTTTATATCTCTTCTATACAGCTGTCCCAATCCAATTTACTTTCATTTTAATCTCTGTTGCGTAAATAAACTGCACTGAACAAACCAGTATTTGCAGCTGAGTAATGTCTCCCTCCAAACATGCCCACGTGCACAGACAGCTATATATAGCAAGAACACGTACGTTCGCATTACGTGACGTCATGCGCGCTCTACATTATAACGTGAAAATGAAGGGGGCCTTTTTTAACCATTAAACTGTTTATTAATATGAACATTAAGTAAATTTACCATAATAATGGGGCCATATACAATATGGCAAAGTATAATTCTACAGACTATTTGTAAAAAAATACTTAACTAATGTCACTACTAAACTAGCTAAGTGCCTACTTCATTAGTTGATGCATGAATTGATTATAGGAAAGTTATCCAACGTCGACGGCCACAAACAGACGACATTTCACTAAATTACCACGTTTTCTTAATTAAGGCCATTCAACACACGAGGCAATTTTGTTGCGTTGGGAGGTGCAGAAAATATTGCCCGTGTGGCCGAGCACGCGATCACGTAATGTTGTTGCATTGCGAGTTGCAGAAAAGTAGACTTGTCATACATCCATACTTTTTGCATTGCTGCGCAACAAAATAGAGAGCTTGTGAAATGTTATTGCACAGTCGCAAGCAGTGGCGTAGCCAGCCTGACAATTTGCTTCTGCTATGCAAATTTTTCTATGTTCACTGACCGTAAAAACAATAGATTTCTAAAGAAATGAATAAATGGTAATGTTTACAATTTGCATAGCAGGACTAAATCGTCGGGCTGGCTACGCCACTGGTCGCAATGCAACAAAGCTATGCATCAAACTTACATGCAACTACGAGACCGCTATCTCCAGATATTAAGCACGCCATAACCTGCTTGAAGCCAAAATTGTTTTGCTGCAGTGTGAGCAGATCGAAATACTTAACACTGAATGTCGGTCTGTATATTAAACGGAAGCTCTTGAAAAACTCTGTTTACTGTGTTAATTTCAAAGGGAGGTCTTTTAAAAATACAAAAAGATGAGAAATGACCACAAAACAGAGACATGACAGAAATAGTCTTATTGATGTTTTTAATTTAACATTTCTTTTTGAGCTAATGTTTTGAAATTTAACAGCGAATAGTGCTTTTCAAGAGCTTCCGTTTATATATGGACCAGTTCAGTGTTAAGTATTTCTGCTCAAACCACAGCATAAATAAAATGCAGTGGGTTTGACTCGCGCCACTTGGCGTTCGAGTTTACGTCCGTTATACAGTCTTATACAGTTTGCATAGATTATCCTAATTCGAAATATTACATGTCAATGCAGTCAGACTATATAGTTTACACCACCTTAGGCTCTGAAGGGCGTCTGCAGATAACTACTTTGGAAAAAACATGCATTCCAACTTCAAGTTTGGAATTTAGATAGAACTAATCACCTTTGTAAACTAATATGAGCGTCACCCTATTGCCTTAACACTGATAAAAAACAGACTTCCTGCACTTCTCATAGAATTTTTGAATTGCTAATACACATCTGTCGCTACTTCTTATATACACTTAGAAGGCAGTTAAATCAAGCAGAGCTGTGTCGGATTATAATTTTAGATATTACAAGTTCCTAGCTATCTCGATTGTCTGATTTATAGCTACAAAGAGAGCTACCCTGTCAAGTTTACTTCTGACTTTCGTTGAAAGAAATTAAGAAAGGAAAGGAAGAAAAGAGAGACTTATATAACAGTAAGTAACTATAAGGGGTGTTTGTAGATGAAGTAAAATAGAGAAAACCTAAGGGGGTCCAAGAAGAATCTCAAACTGTTTTCCCTCCAGCATCCTTCACAGGCATTTGTTCTCCTAGATATACACGCGCAAAAATCTCAAAAGCTGCAACAGGATATGACTTCCCAACACGCTTGTATAACATTTATCAAGTTGTAACAACTAACAAGGCTGTTAGTTCACCAAGTTGCTACAGCCTTGTGGATAGCAAGTTGGTGGTAACAAGTTGATGGTTGCAGGACGATACCAAGATGTTAGAACAAGCTTATAGCAATGTCGAATGCATGTAGACTATAAAATGAACGGCTTGTTACAAACCTGATAACAACTTGTTGGCGACTTGTCAACAAGTCTGGGACAAGCCATCGCGGTCGGGGCTTGATATATCAACCTTGTAGCAAGTGCATGTTGTAGCCTTGTTGCAGCTTGTGCGATTTTCGGCGTGTATAGCTAGAGGGCCTAGCCTAGCCTCCTACAGAGGTCCCGTGGCCATCATCAATACGAATTGTTGCGCTGATGACGATTACTTCTAGACATTTCTGCACAGCAAACATGCTTGCGAAATGCCTGTCAAAATTAAAACCATCGCGGTAACATTTTGAGGTGATCCAACTTACATTCTGGAGTTATACCATGCACTGTTGCATCATTCTATATTGAATATCCGCATCATTTTTTGCAAAAATATATTATCCGTCTAAGTATAAAGTAATTCAGTAAAGTAACGACCTATAGTCCCAGTGTTTATACTACTATTGTTTATACTGGATAGTTCTATCAGTACTAGTAAATAATTTTCCCGAGAGGTCCAGTCAGGACCATCGCTAACTGGTCTAATCGTTGACCACTACTAGCCATACTGGATAGCTTCATCATGCAGCTCCTAGCTGAACTGCAGAATAAGAATAATAAAAAATGGCGACGGTCTTGATATTCTCACTGCTTATGCTGGAGAGGGTCTATCTGTTCTAGCTATATTTGCTCCATAGAATTACAATCAGGTTATACTGGATAGTTTTATCATCGGTCACAGCTCCGTTAGTCTAACGCATGGATACTTTTACAGTACTAGATATAGAGCATAGGCTACTGGAATTAAGACCCCGCTGTTGCTATGCAACGCGAGGTAAAAAGACGAATTTACGGCAATTGATATTGTTATATTTTTAACAAATTTTCCTTTGAGCTACAGTGCTGAAAATTACACCTAATAGTAAGAGCTTTTCAGGAGCCCCTGCCTGTGTGATATATAGTACAGCGTTCCGTGTTCAGTATTTCTTCTCATAACTCAGAAAAACTAAAATGTCCTGGCTTCAATTCCTCCCCAGGAGTTAGCGATCCAGTCGTTTACATATAAGGAGTTCACTGGATGGCCATATCAGTTTTAGCTAAACCGTTCCCCCCAAGCGACCGACGGAGGGCCGACTCTTATTGTCTCATTCCTAACTATCTGCTACTATACTAGTTATAGCCCTGCTGCAAAGGTCTGTGGGTTCCAACCAAACTGTACGTTCTCGCGCCTATAGGTCAAGAGATCGATCGCCAATATACAATGCTATATTTGGGTATGTCCACTCAATCCGTATCGGCTTAGTTGTGTTAGTGACCAAACTTTACTACTGTATATCACTGTACGTCTGGGCTAATCTATACGTCTGTAACTTGGCTTGCATGCTGACTGACACTGCGAGGTAACACTGGGTCAAACAACTCACTATTCGATCAAGCCACTCGGTTTGCCCTGACTCGGTCGCCTGCAGTGCGTTACCAAGGTTTTTGGTTCAGGCTTTTGTCGTAGTACAACGTGCCACTGAGGGGGTGCTTACACGATACCGGTACGACTTCATATCGGTATGATTTCGTCCCGTCGCTCAATTAAACCTTGTTATTGCGCGCGTTTTGTTTACTTGGTACTGGTGCGAAATTTCGTACCAGTACGACTTGTACTTGTACTCGTACCGGTATGATATTTTTGTTCCGGTACAAAACGTCACCCCGGTATCATGTAAACAGAGTACGAGCTGCCGTTTCGGTGCAAAGTTTGTTCTGCACACGCGCAGAGGGGACTCTGCGTAAAAAACATGGCGGAGCAGAAAAAGGATCGGTGGACATGGGATGATGAGAAGACGGTGGCGTGACCATGTGAACGCGGTATGGGGTTACTGATCTCGTACCGGTATGAAGTCGTACCGGTATCGTGTAAACACCCCCTGAAAGATCACCGAAGAAAAACGAAGACAAAGGATTTTTCTCGTCACTGATCTACGATAGTACTGGGCATTGTCGACGATCGGCCACAAATGAGAATGAAGCTTTAGCCTGCTTTAATGAGGCGTAAGCCTTTTGATACATTGAAATGTTTTTAGTCTACCCCTATAAGGGAAATAGAGTTTAATACTTTCACATGCAGCGAATATATATATAGTACAAAGTTATCTAACGTGAAACAGATACTGCATCAGCTTGAGGAATATTCTAGGACCTTTATGTGATATAACGTTGTCTGGTCGAATATATAGCGTCTACGCGCGCAACAAGCTTTGTATACCCACGCGGAACACGTTCTGGTTCAGATCCCACCAGACAAAGGGCGGCCTGCGACGTTGGAAGTCAATAGATCACGCGATGTAGACTGAAAGCAGAGACAATGTACTGAAGATGTGTGTAATTCAACTGTATACAACCATTGATATGATAATAGAGATTCAGGAAGAGACCCTGCATGGTAAGTATCGTGTGAGGTATATTCTCATGTATATCAATATAGTACTGAAATTGCTAAAGCTTAAAGAGCAATCGAAGACGAGCAGACGACAAAGACAGAATTCACATATGTCCATCATCATTTGGCAATCGGTTACAGAGTTGTTTATATGTATATTACCTATTCAAAATGTAATATATTAATTCAAGGAAGATTGTCTGGTCACAATTCTTGGATTTCTAAGTGGTCACTATGCCAAGTTATCACTTAGACCCCGTTTACACTACAGCAAAAGTTTCCGAATTTGCTAAAGTTTTCGGATTTGGTTGAAATTCAGTATACTGATTTGTTAAGCGTTTACACTATAACGGGGTACAAAAAGTAATCGAGTTCGGCCGTTTACATTACATACGGAATTACAATATAAAGCTAACGAAAATGTTTCCGGATTCATTGAAATTTTCGTTTACAACCTTTACATGACGAATTGTCTCGGATTAGTATGTCTCGGATACAAAGTTTCTACTTTTTTTCTCCGGATTAAAAGTTTCCGGATACAGTTCAAAACCTGGACTTTCGGATTCAGCGCTGCGCGTGTAAACGGTAACATGAATCCGGTACCAAAACATCCCACTTTCGTGATGAATCCGGAAACTTTCGCTCTAGTGTAAACGGGGTCTTAAACACTTCTCACGTCCCTGGAAACACCAACGTAACAAAAACATGTTGCCCGTGGTCAACTAAAATTATTTGCTTCATACCCTTGCGTTGAGACGCCATTTTTTTTAATTATAGGACAATGACAACCGATTATCGTCTTAAAAGAATGAGCTCATAAAACAATTACAGTTTTGATAAATCTTTCTTCGTTTTCAAGATATTTCATATTAAAATTCAGGAAACAATGCAGACGTCTGCACCATCTCGAATGGTCGTTATGCGGGTTTTCCCTGGTGCTTTTGTCCTTACCACCAAGCCTCGTTTTCATGTATATGTGCTCTTAACGCCAAAGTGAGGCATGGTGGTAAACACAATGTCCACGGGGAAAACCCGCATAAGGCCCATTGTTGAACTTCTTCCTGTGCCACAGAATTTTAAGGGTACGGTTTTCTAGTATGCAATACATATGGCTTTCGCTCCTCTGCAATACGGCTTTTTCTACTGTACAATGTGGCTTTCGCTATTGTACAATATACAGCTTTTGCTACTGTACAATACGGCTTTTGCTACTGTGCAATACGACTTTTGCTAGCAGTGCGGCCTAGTAGTTTTACAGTTTTCAAACCAATATTAGGAAAATGCATCATTGTGGTGAATGAATTACTTTACTGAACCACACAGGTCGGCCTGTATTAACGGGAATTTCAAGAATTCCCGAAGACTCTACTTATTATCACGTAATATACATGTTGGTTCCAGCAGTCTGGACTCAGACACCAGGGAACACAAGTCGATACTTTAGAAAGAGATCATTTGTCATAATTTCTAAAATCAATCAGCGGCTTAGCCTACACACTTTCCTGGAATATGGGGGGACCGCTTTAGACTTCCAAGCGCATTGAGTGCGTTTTTTCAAAAGTTGTCAAAAATACTGGTAGATATGCAGAGCAACTGTGTGAAATAAAAAGCAATGAACCTTCAGTAAACCACCCATCAAGGACAAGAGTGTGGTGACATTTCAAAATTAATTTAAATCATTAACATCCTGATGGCAAGGGGTGTTATTAAAGTACTCAAAGCCGTATGTCTGTCAACCTAAATTAATTTTTTGAAAATTAGTTGGCAAAATTAAACGCCGGTGATTATCATCCCATGTGAATGGAATGAGCGACAATTTTGAATTATATAATTTAACATGGTCCTAGGCTTGTGCGCGTCTGGCTGGCTAGCAATTTTCTAAAATTCAGTACTGATTAACATAAAAAATGTAATCACTCTAAAAAATTGTAAGTTTAGTATACAAATATAGTGATTTGTTTGAGAAGCTATTTGAAACGCAGCTCGGAACTGTGTTTCACTTTTGTTTGTTCACAGAAGTTTGTTTAAAAAAATTCTGCTTGGCTTCCGACAAACTCTTGGTGTTTAGATATGAGACACGTCAGTTTCAGACTGCAGTGGCTTCAAATATTTAATAAAGTGTTCCTTGATTATTTTTTTTTAAATTGCACATTGACAAGAATGGCAATGTCGTGTCATATGGTTTAATTTCTTTCTGTATTTTTTTATCAAAACACTGACCTCAATACATTAAGAGGTATTAAAAAAGTCACTGATGTACAGTGCCGTTTGTTATCTATGTGGGTTTGTGTCGGCTGACCATCAATTGGCATCATGTTGCGAGACAACTTCGGGGCTTATTAAATGCACACTAAAGTTTTGGAATAACTCAATATTAAGAACTGTTACTCGGACTCTTCCCGTTTATTTCCTTATTAGTTGCCAAACTTGGTCGTCGCTCGTTATATTTTGATAGTCTGAAAAACTCAATCGCATGTTTGTCACCTCTTCAAGTTAAGCCCATAGGTTTTCAGTGCAGCTGTATCGTATTGTAGCTCATAAAACAAAGGAATACCTACGATATGATGGAAGTATAGAAAAAGGCCCTTTCATTGAAAACCATCAATGAAGCTATTACGAGCACTATTAATACTTGAGACAAAATATATGTAATTTTCACTACATTATATCACGTCTGCCGTAAGATGGTGAGATTTCAGATAAGATTTCATTGCGGCAACATTATCATCCTATAAAGTAACTATAAGTTAATAGCGTAAAATACAATGAACTATGCTCCTAAACGGGATATGCACCCAGTAATCTACACAAGATCGTTGATCTCGTGTCTCGACGGAAATGGACAGATAATCGACATGCATCTAGCTAAAAAAAACGTCTCAGACATGTGTTGTACAATTTTGCATTTGAAAAGAACTACAGCAATGATAGTGATGAAACTACTGGGTTATTTTTCTTATCAGATGTATATGACTGGCAAGATGTAATAAATCAAAAATAATGACACCACCCTTTGGGCCAATGTTAATTTCAAAAAATTCACGCAAGAAATTGTGACTTTCAAGATCTTCTGTTTGATATCGATCTGCGTTCGGTGTTATGTATTTCTGTTCAAACCTCACGAAAATCATACTTAATTTGACTTTTAGAACAATTTTAGTAAGTTTTTTGTCTAATCCAACAGTAAACATAGCTAGGTCCTTGTAGGATACCAGCCACCGAATCCAATAGCTGGACAAGTTAACCTCTTGAAAACTATAGATTATAATTAACAAAACAGGATACACAACCTCGTACCCAGGGTCTTGATACAACGGCTTCGATTACCACCTCCCCCCCCTCCATGCAATAACAGTCGATCTGAATCACACAAGTAGATTCTAATAGAGTTGGATAATTCAGTGATAGAAGTCAGAGACCCTCTCGACTTTGACCCTTATCCTGTCTAAAGATCAGATACTTAAACACTATGTATTCCCCCACCTCGACTGGGACGGTGATGATGGCTCATTAAATATGCATATATTTCATCCCGGACAGTAGTTACTAATGCGATATATAACATCTTCACGGACAACTGTTTTTCTATTTACAGAGGTAGAAAGCTCAGCGGCGGCGTCCAAGGCGCTATGAGGCTCAATCACACGTTCGTGACCTGCAGCGCTCCCTGATTGTCCCTCTGATTATAGTCAATACTAGTCGAGAATTGAAGGTAACATTTTAACATATTTTTTTCTCGATCGACGGTAATCAATTCAGGCATGACCTTTTATTGTGTTTCGGCAAACGTTTTTATAAAGCATGAGTACAGATTGTTTTAAAGCATTGTAAAACAAACATTGGGAATCGTCCTGATATTTTGACGCCTCGAAATTATTATTATTATTATTATTATTATTATTATTATTATTATTATTATTATTATTATTATTATTGTTATTGTTATTATTATTATTATTATTATTATTATTATTATTATTATTATTATTATTATTATTATTATTATTATTATT
>JAOTOK010029026.1:0-11505 GCA_025770025.1 Virgularia gustaviana
TCGCAGAATGGCCGACAATCATCGTAATGTGTTGGACTGTCGTCAGAATACAGTTAATTTATTGCGTTTTATACGATTGCCATAAAAAACCGAAAAATATACCGATGTGTCCGACTATTGGTACTGTCCGACTATTGGGCAACATACTGTATATTACACTTATATGACTCGTGCAATTTTGATGACTTTAAAAAACTCACTCGTGCTTTTTTTTTCTAAATTGCACTCGAAACCATACTATTACCTATATTAATCATTTTGTGAGACAAAAGGAAAATTTCACGAAATCCTTTTATTTCTTTTGTGAAGTAGAAGCATATACGATTATCATACAACAGAAATACGAGTAGCTACATGCAAGTGACATACGAACAACATACAAGTAACATATGATTAACATACACATAACATATGACTGACATACACGTAACATGCGATTAACATACAAGTAACATACAATTAACATACAAGTAACATGATTATATACATACACGATCAAGTCCGTTTAGGGTCAGTGTAAGTTGTCTAGCTGTACTACAAGTGTTTCTTGTATTTCTTGTACGTAGGTGCATCAAACCCAAGCATATTTCCTTTGCTTTCGGTTTGCAATACATTTCAACGAAAATCCTCGCTCACATACCCGGACCCATTTTGTTTGGTCACGTTGTTGATGTCAATTGCGTCATCTGGCAAAAAGTCTGCGATAAAACTGGTTACTGCTGGATTTACGACATGGATGCACAGATGAAGACGATCACCACAATTACAGGAACATTAGCAGGTATATATAATGACTGAAATAATACTCGACTATATTTATTATTACCTTTTTCTTCTTGAATGCCCCAGACCAAACCGACAATATCCTTTGCTAACAAATACTCAAGACTATAGCCTCCTCCACAGGCATCGCTTCGTGGGTTAGGCGCCTTGCGGGCAGGAGCGGTATTCGCAGAATCGACAAGAGCAAGAGATGCCTGTGCATGGAGGAGGTTAACTCAACACCTATATCTGTAGCCTATAAGTAGCTACCAGGCGTTCTTACGTGCGTGCCTAATGTATGACATCACCAGTCTCAGTCGGTCTTACAACATGTGCAGTGGTCACATAAAATAAGTAAAATAATATAAGCGGTTAAAATAAGTCAGTCTCTTCTCTTGTGCAATGTGTGCAATGTGTGCAATAAGTGCACAGTGCCCCAAAAAATGTCCCCCTATGCAAATCATTCTTGAGCGTACCCATGGCATTAAATTGTCCATAAACGGTGTAAGTATTTATTTGTCAAAGCAGTTAACCTCGAATCATCGCGAAGCAAGTCTGAAACTCCAGGAAATAAACTATGTAGCAAACTATCTGATTTATTACGTACGGAAAAGTAGTGAACTGAAAAGTGTGAAAAATAGATGACATTTCGAGCAAAAACCTATCTGGATTTCAGTTCGAACCACCATCAAAGATCTATCGGAAAATTGGTAATCGGGCTTAAACTTTAACTGTTTATTTGAGGTTATTTAATGTTGTATTATATGCTTGTTAACAAGCCTTTCCTTGCATACAGTTATATCATTAGCTTAAATTGACCTAATAGGTACCATAGATCTTATACTGATTCTTCTCGTTATTTAACCTATTTGCCTAAACATTGGTTTATTCCATTTAATTATTCGAAAACGCACGCAAAGGTGATATTATCCAAGTCTGATTGTTGATGATCTTGAAATTAATTTTAAACTATATTTAATATTGTTAGAGAGCTCTATATAGATCCACGACAAGTACGAGTTCTAGTACGAATACGAGATAGTTTCTGATAATATCTGGTACTACAAACTTGTTACCATCCTATCTTAATTAAAGGGCATGTCTAGTCCGTCGGTTCTGCGCATGTGCAGCAGGGGTCCCCAGATGTAAACATTCGCCCGAATTTGACGTTATTTTAAACTTTCGTACATTGAATTTCGACTTTTTGTTCCTTTATCAGCATATTGCAAACCAAAACAATGTTAAATATCTTGATATTTTGTCGTATTTTGCAAATTTCGCATTTCAAAACATAAACAAACCGTTTGTTTTCCTCCCGGACTGGACATGCCCTTTAATTGGCACAGATTTTTATAACAGAAAAATCTCTTAGTCGTATTAGAACTTGTACTCGTCGTAGACTATTATTCTGAAAGTGAATAATCGATAAGACCTATTAAACATTTCTTCACACCATAGAACTATTAAATCATGAATGCTGTCACTGATGTAGGTTTGGGAATGGTGTTTTACTTTTTGTCATGGTTGACATACAAAGATGCAGATGTGTTCACAGAGGAGGGAGAGAAAAGAAAAGAATATGGTTTTGATAACCCTGATCTACAAAAAGGAAGCGAAGAAACAAAGTTTTAATATTTCAACTCCATTTTCTCGTTCTGTTGCCTGAAACATTTATTACATTTCCCATTAACAATTAGTTTTTGATCATCGTCTTTTAATGTTACTAGTTTTTTTTTATCCATGCGCGAATTACATCATTAGTTTTTGATCGCATCTTCTTTTAGTGATATTAGTTTTTATTCATGCGCGGATTACATCCCTTAGTAGACAATCCTATTTTATTACATTTATTAACTCAATGGCGGTAATTCTAACAATAACATGGCCTGAATTATGTTACTATAGGCCCATATTTTGAGCACATTTCCGATGACTGGTGTACATATAGATCGCCGACTTGGCTGCAAAAGCGCGTTACCACATTTGGAGTCCAAGATGGCAGCACAAGCGGTCAACGGAAGATCGGGTAAATTGTTTACAGTAACAATTAGAAACATTTAATTAATATCCAAAAAATTGTTAAAAAATACGAAATACAATGGAGAGGGCCTTCTGTACTAGTTAGTATTCTGTGCTAAAACACTCGTATAATTTGTTGTCACGGTATCACAGGGACCGAGTTCTGTATTTTTCGATATTACTCCAAAGCTACGCTTTTATTTTGCAAATATCCGGTGGTGATGAGCCCTAAGATTGGATAAAGTCATTTTTCGATATGAAATGACGTGCCTTCGAAGTTAATCATACACCCCTAATATATTACAGTCAATTTTGCAGTTATTTTCAAAATACAAATAATATCTGGTAGGCCTTGTGTTGTCACTGACATACGCCACATTCATATAACCCGCAGTAAATCAAGGGGTTACAGCAGCTAGGATGCTACTTGACAATTTTAATCCATATATTAAGCCATCGATGTACATTATCCATACAATCCTGTCATCAGTGCAGTCTCTATGCTGGTCAACTATAGTATATTTATACATACTGTCAGCGGCCGGTTGTATACAACTCTTAGCTAACTACATTTTGCGTAGTTAAATCGTAGTTAACTCAGAAATACATGACTCTGCATGTTTGGCCAATTCTGACACTAACTATAGTTAAGAGTTAACTATACGCTTTTATACAACCGGCCCCTGGCGTCTGCGGGCAGATTCACTGCTTGCACATTAATAAATTTAACTCGCTCTGACACTGTGCTGGGATTCCAACCAGGTTTTGGAGTAGGGGGAAAAGTGACTCATTTTCCCTACTTAACATGCAACCTTCTTGGAATCTCAGCATGGGCTTCTATTTATTACTTATTTAAATTTAGAAATGCACACAAATAACAAGAGCGCTATATTTTTAATTAAATCATTTACTTTTCTCCATAGCGACTGGAGGGAATCTCAGCATGTGCTTGAATTTATTATTTCGTTAAATTTAGGGAGTAATTAACACAAATAAAAAAACCCGCCATGCTTTTGAATCAAATCATTCATGGTGATCTGACTAATCCTGGACGTATTCGTTCTATCAATGTCCTAATGTCTCCAAATTAATAATAAAGTACACTTCCAGCTGAGCATGTACACATTATTGGGACCTGCAGTTAGGAATTCAAAGAATTTGATTTTGCTTTGTGTTCATAAAGACACACAAACTTTTTTGATCATTTCATAAGTAGGGGGAATATGTATAAGTTGCGACCAAGTTCGTTTATAAAGCTAGTTATTGAAATGTTCCGGTTTTCAAATTGGTGACGGTTTCGATCAACTCCAGCGAAAACTGTTGTTTTGTCTGCTTCTCCCTGTACGGTTTTACACTTCGAAACAAAAGAGACGGATAATCTGGAGAATTTAACAAATAATGCTATGATGGAATCAAAGCGTCGGTTGTTTAATACTGAATTTATTATATCCGTTTCATTTAGGTCAATTTTTTAACCAGGGGCCGGTTGTAGAAAGCTCTTAACTACATTTTGCGTAGTTAAATCGTAGTTAACTCAGAAATACATGACTCTGATTGGCCAATTCTATCACTAACTATAGTTAAGAGTTAACTACGTATTTATACAACCGGCCCCTGGAGGGTAGATGTAAAACCTTTATAATGACAGATCTTTTGGTACCGAATTTATGTTACCGTTTACACGCGCAGCGCTGAATCCGAAAGTCAATCTTCTCGGTTTTGAGCTGCATCCGGAAACTTTGAATCCGGAGAAAAAAAGTAGAAACTTTGTATCCGACACATACTAATTCGGGAAAATTCGTCATGTAAACGATGAATCCGGAGAATCGCACCACACCTAGTTTCTGCAATATTGACAACTTTATTCCTGACGTTTTCCCCAACAAAGATGAGTTGTTAGTTGAAAATTAAACGTTATAAACGTCTCAACGAGTGCCCTATTGGCTGCTTTATTTATTTACAAATTCTTTGCAAAGCGAATGCAGAAAGGGGCACTACATGTTTCAAATAACAGTCAAAACGTGTTTGGTGACTGACCAACTTCGCAGTTTCAAACACGAAACAACCACGAAATAGAAATATATTGTTATCAGTGACTGTTATCTCGTATTTGTCTTCGAAAGAAAATTCATTGCTATACCAGTTGTTAGGAATTCAAAGAATTTCATTTGTTTTGTGTTTTAGAAAAGTCACACTTTTTTGATCATTTGTTTCATTTTTAAGCAGAGGGATATGTACAAGTTGCGACAAATTCATTTTATAAAGCTATTCAGTATTTCAAATAAATGAAATGTTGAAATATGACTGTTATAATACTGATGAACTAAACGGCCCCCTTATGTGTAAATGATGCTGACACCCTGTTATTAAAACACAAAGAACGTTGCTTGGTTATACTGTGTCGTGTTCACTGGTGTGAGCAATGAATTGTAATATAACATATCGTCAACACATCGTTCTCAGTAAATACCGGTTCATAACTTGGGTGTGCCGGCTGCAATATATTTAACATCGAGGCTTCGAGGAAGCATTGTATGTTAATAAGGACGAACATCAATATGAGGCGCGAAAATTCAACAAATTCGGCAACTGGAGAATCCTCAGCAGAAAAAATTGGGTATTTTTGCTTTAAACCATATTGGCTACAATGGTTGAACAATCCTTGGTTTTTTTTGATTGGAGTTTTTGGGCTAACAATTGGCCAAGGTTAGTAGCGCCTTCTGAGTGAACTAAGGGTATTGAGAAGTCGCTAGTTTACTATACCACTAAGAAATCGCATTGACTTTGGTGGGTAGATTTTTCAAGACAGAGTGTTAAACGTAGTCATACCAAAATACGTGGGCGATCTGGACTTAATTGGCATAAAGTTCGTATTGCGCCGGCGGTTTCTGAATTGCCTGACGGTTTTGGCCCCAATTCCACGCGAAAACTGTTTCTTTGTTTGCTTCTTTCTGTATGGTTTTACAGTTGTGCATAAAATATATTGGCAACTTCATTCCTGATGCTTTCCCCAACTCAGATGAGTTGTAATTTGAAAATTAAACGTTGTTAACGTCTCAATTTATATTTATTTACAAATTCTTCGATTCAAAGCCGGTTTCAATGAGCTGTCAAAACGTGTTTGGTTAACTGAACAATTTCCCAGATCCAAACACAAAATATTTCACGTTTGCAGCTACTAGCTGTGAATGGTATAGTAAATAGCAGTGTATATTGTTATCTATATATTTTTTATTAGTCATTTTTATCGGTGTCTGACAGCTGGAGTTACTCTAATTGGTAGGTTGGTGTCAAACTTGGCAATGGTTCACGATTTAGGTTTATGCTTGTCACACAAAAACACACCATAAAACTGTGCTTTCTAGCTAACTAGTTACTAGGATGGTGCAATCAGTTAAACAATCCATAATACAGGGTTCAAAACCCCCAATCCAATTTTCAATGCATCCGTTTATAGTTATCTATACCTGCATTCCTGAACTAAAAAAAATATAGAGTGTTGATAAAAATAGCCCCAAAGGCATAGTGTATCTATTCCGACAAAAGTCATAAAAGAGTAAAGCATTGATTATTAAAGCAATATTCATATTGATATTGTGTAGGCTTTAGTGAGCGGATACGATGTCCCCTCCCACCTAACCAGGGTGCCTCTGCGTAGTTTCGCAATTTGTTGCATGCAGTTATCACAAAAGCTTTAATATTTTTCACGTATTAAATTATTAAACAAAAGGTTTCCTGTTCTCTGTGTCTTAATCATTTGCAAGCTTGAATGTAAGCTGGGTCAACAGTAGATTTTTGATACTATTGACAGGAGCACTATGCGTATTCGTATTGCTTTTTCACGGGTGGTAACTGATTAAGGAAATTGTTCGCATAATTTTAAAACCAAACCGTACCGGTACCAAAACCAAACCGATAGTGAGATCTCGCTAAAGTCGTATGCTGGAGTAATATACTATCTAACTGTTTGTCGACATTATAGAAATCGACATAGAAAATCGTAGCTATGTCCGATCCAACTTTGTTCAACCAATCGTATTTCAAGGATTTACCTCTAAAATCGCAATAACCTGCTATACAAACTATCATCACACTGGGGCTTGACCTAGATCGAGAGAAGGGCAGCCTGCCGTCCGTCCTTGTTGTTTCATTAAATTTCGTTACTTGCATCGTTTGCCAGATGACGTGTATTTCTATTGGTCAAAATAGATACTTTGACTTCCGACTACATGACATGCGCCAAAATTTGACCTACAGAAAGAATACAATTTGGATTTTGATTCTGAACTTACTTGTACTGGCAGAACGTAGGGTAGCTTTGAAGATAAGATTAGCTAGGTACATTTTGGGTACAGCGAATATAGGCCGAAAAATTAGGGTGTCTCGTTGATTTTAACATCGTTGTCTTGCTCTTGCTTGGAATTGTTATAACAACAGAGTTGATGCTCGCGGTACCGTTAAGGTCTGTTTTCCACCAGTATCGTAGCAAAACCATATATTTTATTGCATGATCACCACAGACTAATGACTTTCACACAAAAGAAATTGCTACGGCACGGTACGAATTGTCGACGTGGAAAACGGGCTTAACGCTTTAATGCCTATATAGGGGTTTTCCCCATTGACGAGTAAAATCGTCTGGCTGGCGTTAGGCAGAGTAACATACATAAGTGATACCACAGGCTTTATAGAGTTAAGCCTGATCAAACAGCACAGCTGAAAACTGTTAGCAAGAAAACAATGAACAAGTACGTTCAAATAATAAAATTAAATAATAATAAACCTGTTGAGCTAATAAAGTAAAGCGCAGAAAACGTTATATAGCTACACACAATTTCAATTGGTCCGTTAAAACCAACAAAACCAATCACATTATACGCGTTTTTATCGCTTGCTTCAGGGTTTATTCAGCCCTTTATCTTCTGATATAATACTGTGTTTTTATCTAGCTTTCGCTGTCCTTGGGCTCCTACCATTTGTTATGCCCCAGATTGAGAAAAGATTCAACTACTCTAGTCTTGACATCGGTATGATTGCAGCAGCAAATGACGTAGCAGCAGTCGTGTTTGGAATCGTTGTTGCTCATTACGGCCATTTTGGAAACAAAGTGAAATGGATTGGCGTTGGTGGCATTATAACAGGTATTGTTAAAACATTTTAGTAAGCTGGTATTGGGATATACAACCCTATATTAGAGAGGCCATTAAATGGATCATGACTAAACGTACACACGAGTACATACGAGCACTATGAGTATATTCAAGTAACATACGAGTAACATACGAGTAACATACGAGTAACATACGAGTAACATACGAGTAACATACGAGTAACATACGAGTAACATACAAGTAACATACGAGTAGTTACATAGGAGTAACATGCGAGTAACCTTGATCCTAACCCTAACCCTAATCCTAAACTACTCGTACTTACTCGTGTGTACTTCTAGTCATTATCCATTAGATCAGTGACGGTATTTTTGCCAGTCTTTCAGACCTTTAATACCCTCGTGTAACACTGCATTGTGACGTTTTGTGAAATAACCCTTAAAGGGAAATGGCAACAAAAATATTTAGATATCCTTATTTTATAATGTTCCTCTGTTCTCATCTATACCTCAGGAATTACTCAATGATAGCCACCGCCCTGGTAGCCACCCATAATAAAGATGGTTTATCATGTATATATACAACATGTTAATTTTTTCCTATTGATGGTTTGCATATCTGTTCTTCTAGGTATTGGTTTGATAATCTTTACCATTCCTCACTACATTATTGGCAAATACGAACCACCCCCAGTTTCCTTGCCCGCTCTTCTCTGCACACCACCAGTTACAAATGCAACCAACACTGGAACTTGTGACGAAGGATTCATCGCCGAGTGGTATTATCTGGCTCTTTTTCTTATTGGTCAGTTTATCGCTGGTGTGGGAACCATTGCGTTGTTTTCTTTCGTTCCCACCGTATTCCAAGAATGTGTCCACCCTAGATTAATTCCTATATTTATTGGAGTATGGCAAGGTGCTGTTTTCGTTGGACCAATGATCGCATTTGCAGTGTCTGAACCAATATTGGAGTTGTATGTTGACATTGACCAGGTATGTGCTGCTCACATTATGCACGTATGTATTTATATATAAGGGGTGCTTACCAATTACCAGAAATTCCGCAATCGCAGCTCTCGCGAAAACTCAGTAAAATTCCCATTTTTAGGGAGTTTTCCGATGGATTCATGTGCTAAAACTGCCATTTTGTGTAAAGATAGCTAACGAAAACATTTCTCACAAACCGGATGGTTTGATTAACCCTGGATAACCCAATGGGTCACTCACTTATTGATTTTACTCAGTCTAACGCGGAACGCCAGACGATTTTGCTCGTCCTATGTTTGTTTAACCCTGGAGCTAGAACCCAATGGGTCACCTATATACTTTATTCTAACGCCAGACGATTTTACTCGTCAATGGGGAAAGTTCTTAGGTCCTCTAGGCTTAAATGGTAAGCAGCCCAGAATTCAGGAACAGAGATGGTCAAATTAGATGTATTATAAAAATAGGCCACTTGCCTCTATGTAGCGCACACATTTTAATTTGATGTTCTATACGGTTAGCCAACAGGACTTAACATGACTCCAAAGGACCCACGTTGGATTTCAAATTGGTGGATTGGATTTCTTGGTGCAAGTGGATTCGTATTCCTTTCCGCATTTTTCATCTTGTGTTTCCCAAGAAATATAAAGCGACATAATCAGGCTGCTGTTACCCCTTCGGATGAAAATCGGTCAGCGAAAGAAAAGATGACAGAAATAGTTCCAGCAATGAAAAGCCTTTTAACAAACTGGACTTTCATCTTTAATTCTCTGGCAACCAACACCACTTTAATGGCTGTCGAGGGTCTTGCCCCATTCGTTGCAAAGATTCTCATTCTTCGCTTTGGAGTTGAACCGGAGAAAGTTGGAAGTACTTTAACAATAGCTGCTGCTCCACCATTGATTAGTAAGTACCCTTAATAATATTATTTAGCTACTATTAAAACGAACAATAAACGGGCATTTCGTACTTTATTAGAAATAAAACTCGAGCTAGTCTAAGTAGCATGCGCATGCGCAATGCCCCAAATGAAACGGGCTGACAACTCACGTATAATAACCGTATGCAGCTAAGTCTTCCCAAGCTCCCTTGGGCACTCGCTTGCGCACTTGCATCTAAAACGCCGGGGACCAAGGCTTGACAAAAATTGGCGAGTAGTGTCTATCCGATCACATTAGTTATTTCATTTTCAGAATACTAGGTAATAGTAGGAAAAGTGATTACGAGAGAAAAGAGATATTACTACTTGGTTCTTGCATATTTGACGGATTGAAATACAAAACTGTGTGGACCGAATTGCATGATATCGCATGACGTCGCACTAGTCGCCCAACGGATACACAGTCAACATGCATGTCTGTTCGCGACTATCTCGAGTATTTGCATATATCATAGGAATAATAACATTCTGAATTATTGGTTTCACAATTTAAAAATCTGTATCGCTGAAACTCGAGGTCATTTGGATGCAAATGCTTTAACTGAAGTGGAATTACTATTGTGACTTTGTTAGTTACCAGTTCCCTGTTATTTATTATTTGATAATCCTCATTTTCAATATTCTATAACGTGATAAAATAGGTCTGGTTTTGAATCTTTACTTGATTGTATAACTGTTTGTCAAGAAGAACCGAAAAATAAAATGCCTCTCTTGGTCGGATAGGCATATTAAGCAAATATGATAAAATCAGGGCCTCCCAGAGGGGGGGAGGCAACTTGCCCCGGGCCCCCGGTCGATGGGGACCCAAAGAAAGAAAGAAAGATGGAAAGGGAGGAAAAGGGCCCTTAAGCCAGATGTTGCCCCGGGCCCCCAAATTTCTCTGGGAGGCCCTGGCATAAAATTCTCCGATTTGAGATGCTCCTTGGAAAGCAACGACAAAAATTTCGTTGTATAACCTCTTTGATATCACACAGCTGAGAATTAATATAGATAATCGTAAACACTATATGTTTGTATGCACATAGCTTGACCGAAATCTCTTCTTTCTCTTTATTATCTTAGTTGGTATTATAATCGGGTCGTTTATGACAGCAGCGTTCAAAGTTGAACAGTCTGGGAGAAAGGCTGCACTCGCCTGCTTCATTTTTCAGCTGTTCACTATCGTGGGACCGCTGTCATTTTTGGTTGGTGGTTGCAATGAAGTTAATCTAGCCGGTTGGAAATTACCTTATACCGAAAAGTACGTATCCCTAATCAGTATTTTATAGTACATTTTATTTTCTGGCTAGCGCTCATGCTGCGGTTTGATTAAATGATGAGGGGGCAGAATTTCTCATATCGGCTCCACGTTTTGCTTACCATATTCGATTCCCAGCTAGACAAGGTAGGGTTTATTTACTTCACTTGGCTAGTATTGATTAAATGTCACCCGGTGTAGCATTTACCATATGCATGTCCATGCACCCGAGTTTTAGAAAAACAACTACACTATTACCCTTAGCTGAGTTTGTGGCAATATGGAAAACACGTTGTAACAACATTGTTCATAGTTGTCGCACTAACAGCATGGAATGACTTCATCTAGCTTTTTCAGGATTCGTGAGATAGGATGCACTGGATGTGCTTATTTTCATATCGAATTTTCAAATTAATCTAACAAAAAATAGTTCATCAGCTTGAGCATTTTTGT
>JAOTOK010029059.1:0-11497 GCA_025770025.1 Virgularia gustaviana
TAAAACGTTAATTCGAACACTAAAACGTTCTTTAGAACACTAAAACATCCATTAGAACACTTTAACATTCATTAGAAGACTAAAACGTTTTTTTAGAACAGTGAAACGTTAATTAGACTCACTAAAACGTTCTTTAGAACACTAAAAACATTCTGTTAAAACCTGAGACAGTGTATTCGCAAGACTGAGGTAAAGACGAAAATGTTGACGCAAGTATTAATAAACGCTTATGCATAATCCATGATTTAATTGAGATAATTATTGCTAAATATTTCAACCCGAGACACGATATATAACACAATATACTACAATATTGACGTCTTACACTATCTTATACCAAATGATATCGTGGATATTAACCAATTCTGCTAGATCTTATAAAACTCTGTATGTTTTACGACTTTCATGTTTTGCGTGCTACAACAAAAATATTTGTATTCGGCAAGTTGTGGGATTCTGTCAAGATTCCTGCCTTGAACCACTATGATGTACAACAATATACTACGATAAAGTAGGTGTATCACTAACTAGATAGTGTATACAATACCTGGAATACTTGGTAGTAGTAGGTAATATCAGGTGATATCTCACTCCTTGACCGATGTAACCCCAGTAATAATGATATTATCACACGACCTTCAGAGTGTATGATCTGATTGACGTCATCTGAACAATAACATTATATGACAAACAATCACTTCCCATATTTATTACTGTTGACATTGTGATATAAAACAATAACCAGATGAAATTTATGTATGCAATATCAGTAAGAGAAGTTGCAAAGGAATTTTTACGAGCTTGAAATGGTTGACCAGTGTTCACAAGTTGTCACCACAATACAAGCAAAGACACAATTGCATTCTTCGTATTTCTCAACTATGTATGACTTTGAAAAAAGCTCTTGTTGACGAAACAAATTGTGCGCCAA
This sequence comes from Virgularia gustaviana, assembly GCA_025770025.1. Taxonomy (NCBI): domain Eukaryota; kingdom Metazoa; phylum Cnidaria; class Anthozoa; order Scleralcyonacea; family Virgulariidae; genus Virgularia; species Virgularia gustaviana. Next base: position 932 of record JAOTOK010029059.1, read on the forward strand.
GATGGCGGACAGCATGATATTTCCGATCAAAATATCTCAAGAACTAAACAAGTTATAAAACCCCAGTATAATCTTTGCACACTTTAGACAATATTAAAGTAACAGATCACTGATAAAAGACAATACTCGACAAAAATCGTTCGTTTGACGCAAAAAGATAATAATAACTACATTTTTTTATATTAAACAGTTTTAATAAGCACTAAGTCACATTTCTTGAAATTCATTTGTGACTTGGCGAAAAAAATACAAACTTCAATAAATCTTCTAGCTCTACATATTTCTACTATAAACAAAAAAAAATCCTGGCACTTTATTGCCATCAAAAGTCACCCGTATGATGTGATAAACATCAAGCAACCCAGCAGGCGAGGTTATCTGAAGGGTTATTGTGCATGTTACTACCGTAATATCCTCTAATACTGTTGTGTATTTACAAGTATTTTGATGTTATCATCTGGGTAGATTATACAAAACATTACATAAATGGGATTGTACTTCAATGTCTAACAACTGGGACATACTTAGACAAAGAATTCGTTCCTGAAACGGGATCAAGTGGGCACTGTTTGTTCGTTTAGCGATGCAAGCAAGCAGGCCAGCGGCTCGCCGTAACATGCCTACGCTCACACGCATGTCGTCATCATGAAAGATACCCGGATGTAGGCCTCGGGCAGCCAAAGCTTGCACGGTTTCAGTTGCATCCTCGAGATAACCCACTAACACTGTTATGAGATTCAGTTGAGAACATGAACCGGAAATGACATCATCTGCCTGCGTCAGACTGGATAGGAGAACCAAAGCAAATTCTCGAGTGACTTCGTTGCTTTTGTCTGAGAATAGTTTGACCAAATATTCATAAACTTTTGATAGTCTAGCTTTGTCCGAGGAATTTAGGATAAAGTCAACATTAGACTGAAGAACGCTCATTTTTGCTAGCGTTTCTAGCGCTAAGTTTTTCGGTGATAATGGTGACAGTTTGGGAGAAATGTTTTGAAAAGTATCAACAGCTGTAGGTGATTGACAAACTAACCAATGAAGAAGGCCATCCAAAAGAACAGAACTGACATTTTGTGCTAATAAAGATAGGTCGAGGTAGCCAGCGATATTAGCAACAGTAACAAGAGCATTTTCTCTCACGATTTCCAAACATTCATTCCACCAACAATCTTTATCACTATACTCGTTATCAACACCAGAATATTTCCGTTTCTTTAAATGATGAAGCAAGAACAGTCGGCCTAGGATGAGTAGTAACGACGGATGACGAGCCATGTCGATGTCATTCCGAGGCACGAACGACAAACTCCGAATAATATTGGATATACATAAACAACACTTGATAGCAGAATCTTGCGACCAGGTTAACGTACTTAGTGGGAACTCATGTCTTAGTTCACAATCTTCACCTAAATCATCATCCTTTCTTGTTGAAACATCAGATTTTTTAGATTCAGAAAGATCATTGTCTTTCAGATTGTCTACGTCCAAATCTAGTTCGGTTTTCAATCTCTGAATAAGTTCTGCCGATGAATCTCTTCCGTTCTCATCAGTTTCCATTTTCACCGGTGAACATGCTCCCGGAATATTGTCGTGAATATCTTCGCCACCATTACAACATATTGTTTCCCTGTCATCAAGTTTTGTCTCGTTGCGAAATCCCTCTCGCAGAATTTTTGAACGCTTTGCTTTCATTCGTTGCGGAGAAGGAATGCCATTGTACACACACGGCTCATCACCCGACAAGTTGCCGCCCTCAACTTTTGCTTTGTTTTCGTTCTTTTCTTTGCATTTCTCTTCAACACTTTCTTCAACTTTCACTCTCTTCTCGATCTCGACTCCCTCCATGACGTCACAAGTTAAGCCAGCGGGATCCCCCTCCTCAGGGGTGTTGCACATATCTCCCTCAACCTCGTCCTTATCTTGATCTTCAAACTCCTTACATCGTTCTTGATAAAACTCTGGTGTGGTCTCGAAATGTGTTTGTATGTGTATAGTTGTATCTCCCCCACCATGACTCCAATCTTTAGCACCGCTTGTAAAACACCCCTTGTCCTTCTCCCCATCCCCACCCTCCGCCAAGAGATCAGCAACAATAACGGCTGAAAAATTCTCCTCTGCCACCAACTGCGGGATCCTGTCTGCGTACATGACGTCATTCTTCGACACTTCATCGTTACTGTATAAGAATTTCTTTGGAACACCTGTGCCCACTTCGGCGTCATCCAGAATTCCGAAAATGTTAATGATCGTTCTTCGGAAATGTTCGACGACAATGTCGAGCAAGCCCGGAAGATGAGCGAGTCGGAAGAATCCGACAGTAGTGTCATCACAAAGCAGTATGGTTAACGTATCTAGTGCCCAGGATGTCTCGGTCAACAGACCAGATTTGAGTGACATCATAATCCGCCATGCTTCCACTGGCCCTAAAATATGCAAAAATAGAATCACACTAAGTACATGCGTATAATAGATACATCAAGGTTGCTCAAACATGTTTCAAAAAACCCCAATCAATTCTTACCTATATCACGCGCAGTTAGTCTTCTTTTCTTTGTGAAGGAAGGTTTTGTTGATTCAACACAATCAGCTGGGAACAAGGTCTCTTCTTTTCTCGGTGATGCTTGCATACCCAGCCTCAGATGTTGCGATGACGTCATTGTAGATGTATGTACGTTGGTGGCATCTTCGAGCTTTGGTTGCACTGGATAGCTAGGTGGGGCACCCCTCGGCGGTGGTCTAGGTGCCTTTGATGAGGACTGGGATGGGTAGAATGGTGAATGAGAGGAACTGCTGTGGTCAATGGGTGGTTGTTGGGGATACTTGTGTGCCCATTGGTTGTGTAAGGCTTGCATACGTGGATCCGGGGAAGGGGTGTTAGTACCTACACCAGGTCGTGGGCCGAAGTGTTGGCGTTTGGACATAGGGAAGTGCGGGTGGTTGGCACCTGAATGTTGTTGAGGGTACATCATACTCCTATGTTGTGGTTGCTGGGGTTGTGGAGGGAAGTTGGGGTACATGGGTGGATGGTGTTGAGAATCTGGTGGCATATGTTGGTATGGTTTGTTCATAGTTTGCGGTGTAGGAGGATGGTGGTAGTCTGATAATGGTTCGTTGAAGTACATGGTATTGTCAGTTGGGGTATTGATTGGACCAGGTGGACGGTAGCCAGGAATTGGCGGTGGTAAGGAATTATGGTAGGGGGGCATTTGTGGACCAGGATAGCCAGGGGGTATGGATTGGTTGGGGTAACCAGGTGGGTTGGCAGTACCAGTTGGGTAGTGTGGTGGTGCTGAAGGATGGTAGCTGGTATTGTGATGGTAACCACCAGGTATTTGGTGAGGCATTGGTGATCCAGGGTAGTTGGTGGGCTGTTGGTTGGATGGTGGATTTGGGTAGGGTTTTGGTGGTTGGCTTGGTGGCCCTTGAGAGAATGGTGATACATTAGATGGGTACATTGATAAGTTCTTATAGTTCATGCTAGATAGGTCTATGCTACCATGATGTGATGGTGATGCAGTTGATGGACCAGGAAAGTTACCAGCAGCACTTGATGGACGACTACTTGCTGGTGAAAATGAAGGTGGGGGTCGGACTGATGTTGATGTGGGTACCGGGCCAGAGAACTTTGCTTCATACGGCAGAATAATTCTCATGTAATGATCTCGTAAAGTCTGACTTTCAACAGGATTTGGTTCGCATGTGTTTGTCAAATCTTGAATAACTTCTTTCCAGAGCTTCATTCGAATTACCTGAAATTTTATGCAGATAAAAGTTAGTGCTAGTTGCAGAAAAAGTTCTACAGGAATGAAATAATGCATATAGGCTCTGGTTGCTATTGGCAGAAATTACACATAATTTCACAAGTATAGACAAACCTCGTGGAATCCACCTTGTTCGCTAACAAGTTTGTAAAATTTGAACAAATCCAGAACAGCTCCATTAAACACCGGTACTTCTCTTAAACTTTTACCTGACAAATATAATATGTTGATAAAATATATTGTGTGGATGTAAACTTGGAAATAAGGGTCAAATTTGGAAAGAATTCTTCAACAAATGTACCTTGTTGTTCTGATAACATCACCAGTCTGTCAAGAAACAGTTTCCTTTCTGGTTCATCAGAGAGTTTGTAAACTTTACTTATCTAAAACAAATTTTTTAAAAATTGGCAAAACTTTAAAAATATATATAAATTTGAGATATTTTTCAACACAAACTATTCAACTTACCGATGCATTGCTGGCTGTTGTGCCACCAGATTCTTCCCACGAAGGAGAAAGGATGTCCAGTTCAAAGTCTGTAATTGACGGTGAAAGTGAAAAGGGTGAAGGAGGGGTAACAGGGGACAGTTTGGAACCAGCATTGAGCTTTGGTAATGCTGAAGGTGGTTTGGTTCTCTCACGTTTACTTGAACCTTGAAAGAAAATCATAGCCACTGTGACATTTTTGATGGCTGCCAAGAAATCTTTCATTGAACACTAATTTTACAGCATTTTAGCTAAATTACTTCCCCCTAGAGGTCTAGCGAGAACCATCCCTTCATTGCATTATGTTATTATTGTTTACTGCTTACTTCTTTGAGAGGTTGTTGACGATGAATCACTTGTGGAGATTGCTTGGTTTGGAATATTTGAAACTGATTGAATCATTGCTTCAATATCAGAACTTGGTAATTGATTTACAGAAGGAGATGGTACTCGTCCTAAATACACAAGGAGATATCAAAACCATAAAATGACTACACTTGACTAAATACAAACATTATCAAATGAGTATTCCATATTTAGACAATAAGTTACTAAAGTCTTTTAATGTTACTAAAGTCATTTAATATTGTTGCTCTCAAAGTATTGATAACGTTGCATAGATGCTTTCCACAGGTTTAAAACACTCCATGTTTAAGGAACTAGTTGATTTATAGTAACCAACATTTACCTGTTGTTGCTACTTCAGAAGAGAATGGTCCCGCTGACGAAGGTGTCGTAACCTGTGGACTATTTTGAGGAAGCGATTTAGCTGGGCTAGAAACAGGACCAAGATCATTGATACCAGAGCCACCAGACTCAGATTTGTGGTCACTGATTGATGTCGCAGGACTTCGTGAATTCACATCCTTTGTGTGAATACTGGGAGGTCGTGAAGGAATGCTATGTAGGTCACCACCAGACGTTGACTGGGGACTTGTGTGTGGAGGGTTGTTGGCGGTATTGATGGCTGCCAGGACAGCTGCGGCTGCTGCAGCAGCTGCAGCATTTTGGTTGCCAGATGAAGGATTAGGGCCTAGATAAAGATTATAAAAATATTGTCTTGTTTCTTGTTTTAGTAAAGAGTCATTAGCCAAGTTGTGAGAGAACAGAGTAACAATAATTCTTTGACAATGTTTTACGAAAACAACTCACCCTCTTCTTGTTGTGGTGGTGGTTGTTGTTGTTGTTGTGGAAATTGTTTCTTTGGTAAACCAATTGTAACATTTGGTGAAATAGTTCCTCTCATACTAAGAGGAGAACCAAAACTTCCTTTGCTGGACATCTGAGAACCTGCAGGACTTACTGGGAAACTTTGACCAGGGAAGGGTGGCATCTGAGGACAATCAACCATGTTTGTGTTTTGCACATTCTGAGGGAAAAGTTGGATATTTTATATTATAACGGAGTACTTAAACTTTTTGAATATCCATCAAAAATCAAAACCCAGTCAGGTATTATTTGATTGGTGCAAGAACACCACAAAGTGATCAAATGGGATTTCAAAGTGACAACCTACCATCATAAGATGAGGACCATTAGGTTTAGGACTGGTACCATATTGGGGAAACATTGGTTCTTGGGGTCCTTTGGGTAGCTGAGGGAATGGTGAATTTGAAGAGCTTCCAGACATGAATTTGTTGCCAGCAAACTGTCCTGGGTACTGTTGAGCCTTTATGAAAAAGATACAATTCATATTCAGACTAAAACCAAAACCCTAAATCATATTATCACATAGCAGATTTATGAATCCTTACATTGGCTGCCATTTGTCGTATTTGTTCCTGTTGGTAAAAATCTTGTTGGTGGTAGGTTGGGTCCATCCCTCTTGGTCCAAATGGCTGGTCACCCATGCTTACCCCTGGTTTATACAGTTCAGATGGCATATAGCGTGACTGCATCGGGAAGGGTGGTGGTGGTGGTTGACTAGGAGTACCATGGTTCATAAATGATTGCTCCATACCCATGTTTTGGTTCATTGCTGTTGGATCAGGAACACTCTGAAATGACCAGCAAATAGTTGTCAATATTTTATATGTTCGACAGTTCTGCCTACACAACAACACAATATTTTTCTTCAAACTCCTTGTAACAGTACAAATGTTTTGTGTTTACATGTAGTTCTGTGTTGTCATTAATAACAATATTTGTAAACCACATGGTCGGAACAGTTAATAAAAAAATGAACAACAAGTTACTATTAGTTAGGCCAAAGTGAATATTGATAAATTTTACTGAATTAAAAGCCAGAATGACATTAACTTGAATAATATTAGAATTATTTAAAAGGTTTTGGAATGTAGTTTTTTAGTGTAATTGAAACTTCGTTCAATGATTGATCAATTAGAACGTTGAGAAACAGTTTGAACAATGACAACAAACACAATATGATCTATTATGCAAAAATGAGACTAGAACAAAGAAGAACTCTGCAAGCAAAATTATAACAACTTTGTAGCACTAAAAACTGAAATAAAACACACCAATGCTGAGTAAAAATAGAACTAGTTTAAAATAATACCTGTGTATTTTTGTTGGTCAACGATCTGGCTTGATTTCTGTTCAAGTTATTATATTCATTTGTCCAATTTTTAAGACTGTTAGCTCCAGATCTCTGGTTTTGAGCATAGTTTAGCTGATCCATTGCCTTGTTCGTGCCATCAGAAGAAGGATATTTCATTGGGAATCTCGTCATTCCGAAGGCATCAGATGCGGCATTCTGTTGTGAGTATTGTGTAGTATTGAAAAATGAAGACGTCATATTACTAACATTTTGTAACGGATTGAACTTCTGCCTTGCTAACTCAAGAGGATTTTCAAATTGTCGCGGATTTTGAACAAATGGCATCCTTGTATTACCAAAATTGTTTGTCTGATACGGGTTGGGAGCCATCATTGGTGACTGATCGTTGTTAAAAGCCATAGGGTTGGTCGACAAACCAAAGTTTGGCGAAGAAAGCTCCTTGTTCGTCGCAGCCATTGGCATAAAATTATTCTCAGTTTGCGAGGAAAGTGGGAAGCCAGGGTATTCATTCAGACCAAAATTTGCCTTTTTGTTCATATTTAAGTTCGTTGTCATAGTTGGTGGTTAGTGAACAAGCTTTGTGTTTGTATGATCTTTGATTTAACTTACTAGTTGTTGCTTTGTAAGCGGACATACATTGACCATCATCATACATCCAAAACACATGCTTTTCAATTCATATCACAATAAAACGTTTGAAACCAATAAAGGACGTCTTCTCTGCATATATTCGTGTACTCCCAATGGAAACTGTGTTTGAAGCAGCACTTAGGAAGACTTGTTGGTTAACCTTTGAAGACAAAGCACACGAAATTGCTCAAGAATGGCCATCTACATCAGACCGAGCATCCAAGCTGCTAGTTGCCCAAACAAATGGTGATTCTTTCACAAAATACTGCCCGAATTTAAAGTTAAATCACTTAAAATTGTAGCTAGATAGTTTCGTAAAAACCAAACGAAGCAGAACAGTGATCGGTGCTGACCAACGCGCTCTAAATACAAAAGATTTTTGAATCTTTTCAAATGTTTCGAATCTCTTTCTTTCTTCGATCGCTTGACACACGGCACTCGGAGCGCGCGACCACCGTGACGTCACACTCATGCGTGCGCATCACACAACCCTTAAACTCAGGCATCTAGCCCACTTGCAGGTTGAGCGGATTAAAATTAGGATTAGTAAAAATACATTTATTTTTCCCTGACTTCTTCAAAGAGGCGCGCAATGTTTTTTTTATTTCCCTGTTCGTTTAGAAAATGCATAACATTTTTTTAGAATTTTCTTGTAATTTTAATTTAAATGGCTACGTCACAACCTCAGCCAACATAATTATCAGCAATTTTTATGACTAAAAGTCCATTTTTACCGTTCTGGTCATACAAAAATACAGGAAGTGTTTCTAAATACTCAACGAGAAGCTTTTTGTCTGATATCCAGTAGAAAAAGTAGAAAAAAGCCACTTAGAATACGCTTAGTATTACATGACGTTTCCTGGGGGAACCTCTGGGCAGTTAAGCGTGCGGACTCAAACCTCGTGGCTATATAGGTGCGGCAAAATTTAAAAATCGTCTTTTCAAAATATTCAGGGAAGACTTGTTAATTTAGTTTGTATCATTGAGTTTATGCGTGGTGAAAATATGTACGTGAAAATGTAATAGCTTTCTTCTGCAGTGATGTCGGGCAAGAGAGAAAAGCGTAAAGTTCTTCATGAAACAAGTGAAGTGCCTGAAGTTGTATTAAACGAAAACAAGAAACCACGTGTAAGTGTTGAATCAATTAAGATCGAGGAAGAGGACGAGATTCACATTGTTAACGAATTCGTTCAAAATGTTGAGGTGGAAAATACCAGATTGCACGGTGAGTTAGTTTTAAGAATTATTAGCTTATCAATAACAGTTAATACAGGCTACAAAAAACTGAAAGAAGGAGTGAGAAGGATTGATCGGCGGTCAGTTTCAGATTCACATTCGCAGATTCGGGGCTTTTGGATTTTTCTCTTGAAGACGGCTGCTGTTTTAGTAAAGATTATAGCGATGCAGTGTTCTTTACTTCTTGAAGATGGATCTAATAATAAAAGGACGTAAGAAACGACTGCAGTAGCGTAACGAAAGCGAATATTACCGCGGCACTGATGTCGGTTTGTAGTGTCACAAATATTTACTTTAGTAATTTCGCTTCACTTTGCCTGTCAACTGTTGAAGGTCTTCAATAATACTAGATTGTTTGGAATAGCACATTCGTCGATCTAACTATTTCAAACACAGTACAAGGCTTGTAGATTTGCCTGAAATCTCATTCAAAGATTGAGCGGCGTTCAAGTCCGGCTGAAAAATCCGGTGAAATCCGGCTGTCTTCCTGGATTTTTCCTGACTAAACAAGGGGCTCTACTGGTCCAAAATGTGTTGGTTTTTATGCTAAATATTGTGAAGATGGATCTATTTGGTAAATTCGAGCCACATTCTCATTTGATTTGGAGAAATTAAAGGTTTTGTTTGCCAACAGGGTTCTCATTCCAACATTCGAATCTGAATCTGTGAATGTGAAACTGACCATCCGATCATAAAGAAGGAGTTGCTATTCAAGGGGGAAGAAGGGTGGCTATGAACATTTTGCCCTGATCTGTACAACATTTAATACATTACATTATTCACAATTTGTCTGCCCAACATTTGCAAAAAAATTACTGAACTTTTTGATCCAGAGTGTCTTGGCGGTGTGGCACCCCCGTGTTACTCGGGCGACCCCATAAGGAGGAAACCAGGGTGGGGGGAAGAAAGGTGAGGAAAACAATTATTGGGCTATTAGGGTACAGGATAGATCTACAATGTTGGGCCTGATGTGACAAAGCATCTTATCAAGGTTTTCATTAGCCTGATTTAGGAATGCAGCAATCGATACTGCTGTTCTGTCTGCAGGTTATTTATCAAAAAATAGTGAAATTATTAAAACAGAATAATTATAATATATTCATTATTTTACTTTATTTTAGCCTTAATAAAATTTGACGAAATATTGAGAAATGCCAAGGAGGACTTGAGACTTAAAGTTATCTGGAAATATTTACAACAACACTCAGAATGTGATCAGCTCTTTCAAGTTCTTAAGGAATACATCAATGGATCGCTATTGGACGTATGATTTGGACTTTAGTTTTATTCATCTTAGAAAACTCAATCTTATTTTTAAAATAGTTAAATGTAAGATTTTCTTTCAGAGGTTCTCTTACCAATTCTATTCTTTTTAATTTTTAGGTTCAAATTGTTTTTGAAATTTTTGAAAATATTATTCTTCATTTGCCTGGGAATATGAAATCAATAGGTGACAACATTATTTTTATTTTGTTCACAAACCACAGAAGACTTGTTTATTATTTGCTAAGTTCCTCTCAAAGTGATGATGTGATAGCAGCGTTGAAAGTCTTGACAGCCATTGTGATGCATGGGACTACTGTTGCTAAAGAAATGCTCCGAACATTTGATTTTACACATAAAATATTCAATGTTCTTGTGGACAAGCAAGGCAAAAAGGTATTGTATATATAATTGTGACAAGTAAAATTGTCTGATGTTATAGACATTAGACAAAGTAAAATATTAAAAGTTGACTGCAGTTGGGAAAGAGTTAAAGAGATAGTTTTTAACCGTTTCCCTGTGAGAGCTCTTTCTTTGACAAGTAAAATTATCTGGTGTTAGACAAAGTGAAATATTAAAAGTTGATTGTAGTTAGGAAAGAGTTAAGAAGATAGTTTTTAACCCTTTCCCTGTGAGAGCTCTTTCCTTGACAAGTAAAATTGTCTG
>JAOTOK010029070.1:0-11497 GCA_025770025.1 Virgularia gustaviana
TTATACAGCCTTTCACTTCCTGTTGCATTTTAACACCTTATTTCCTCTTTGCATATAATTATTAGCATTGCGAATAGGGTATATCAAAAGGCAATAATTACCATTGGCTGATACACTGTGCTTCATCAACTGCAATGCAGACACAACTGTCCACGAAGCTTTCCGATTTCCACAGTTTTGCTAGCATTTACTTGCCAACATGGACTCAGGAGACGTGAGAGCTAACAAATACACATAATCTTGAATACCTTGCAAAACAGCTTCATTTTGGCCTTGAAAGAAAGCCGCAGCACTAATTGCCAAGTCCTTCATCTTGCTTACTTGGTCAAACATCAAAACATCAGCAAAAGCAGACTATAATCAGTCATACTTGTTCCAATGCTTACAACAATGCTTACAGGGAGATTTGAGGAGAGTGGTGAATTACTGCTACCCATGGCTGAAACTCATTTCCAGCTGCTGACTATACCAGTGAAACAGAAGACAATTACTCACTTCTCAAAGTACATGAACATGGCATTAATGTATGGCTCAAACGGGTTTTGCTTTCCTTTGTTTAGCAAGCCTTTGTTGTAAACTTCAGTTCTTCTACTGACACTTGTACTGTAGTTTTAACATAAACAATTGTTCTATTCTGTTTTAATATGTTCATAATTTGATAGTTGTATTTTTTTAAAACCTTCGGAGAGATAATACCCAATTGTCAGAGCTTTCAGAGCATTTGAATAAACAATACAGTAAATACAGCTACAGTATCATTGCTTGCTATGTATCATTTTTCTCAAAATCTAATCAAGTAAATATAATTATCACATACTAGCTATGATAACTATTATGATTACTAGGAAGTTCCTAGAAATCCAATGTCTTCTGACAAACACATAGCTTGTTCTATGGCACAGAACAATGTTGTTCTCCAACCTCTTTACCATATTAGCTATAATGCTGATACTTTCCTGCTACATAAGTCTCAAACAAGGCTTGTTATAGTAAATACGTATATTGTATGCTTATTTACTGATTTTACATATAGCATGTAAGCATGTACAAGTGTAACGTTGTTGTATGTTAAATACTAATACTAATTATTTGCAAATACATTCTAGCAGTCTATTTATTGAGATTTGTTTCTTGTGTTCATTCATGCAATTGTAGTCCTTGTGTGATGAATTGGAGTGTCGAAACCTTGATAAACTGAATAAAGTGGATCAATGTTTTCCCATAATTCTTGTACTTGAACAATGTTCAGTGGGAGGATGGTTTCTCGGACCTCCACATGATTATCAGCATCATCTACAGCCTCAGGCCCATCTCATATAATACATTGGCCTAAGAAGATTTAAATAAATTTCGAATAGTACCAGGGTATTGTGAGACAGACACTAAACATGCAATACACATGCTGCATGCCATTGTTTGTTGGTGGTTTTTATTTACTCATGTTAAAAACATTTCACTCACTTATTTTCCTTATTCCTGAAATATTGTTTTCACGACTTGATAATAAAATCCTTCTCTGTTATGTGTGATATCCTCATGTACAATTTATTTAGGCACAAACTAAAATGGCAATACTACACAGAGCCCTACTTACACCTTGGGATTTCTGATGATTCCATTGATCCACATTTTCTTAGGGCTCAGAATACCTAAAGTACTAACATGTTTAAAACTACAGTTGAAATACTTTACATATAATCTTGTATTTTCCACATCTGCCTTGAGAAGGGATTATTTATGAACTCTTCTTTGGCACTAGTCAAAACTTCTCTATTGTCTGGTAATCTGACTCAGACAAAGCCGGTTTTGTAAAACTGGTCCGGTTTTGTAAAACCGGTCCTACTAAACACTGTACGTGCCCATGCGTGGCCTATCACTTACCATTTGTGGACTTTAATCCATGACTTCGGCGTCAAACGCCACGGGGGGTATTTTTGCGCGTTAATTGGAAAAAAGTCGGACAAACGGATTGCATGCATATTGCAAATGCATGTGTATTTAGTATGGTTACAACTAAGAAATGCGCCTGGGGAACTTGCCCTAATGACTCCCGACTACCTCATCTGCTGAAGAAAAACAGTAGGAATGACCCGGTGTTCTTTCTGCATTTCCCTGGAGCGAAATACCACAAAGAAAAGCGCGAGCGATGGATACGAGCTTGTCATCAGGGTGACGGGTTTGTGTGTACCAAACACAGCTATATTTGCAGTCTGCATTTCGTTGGAGAAAATGGACCAACATCAGAATATCCTGATCCATTGTCAGCAATCACAAGTGAAGAGAACGTAAGTATATTAATATTCAGACATTAAAATCAATGGTACGAAGTCCGTCGAAATAAACTTAATATACTTTTGCGAAGTGATACTACTACTAGTGATACACGTCTGTCGACGACAACTGTGCATGTGTGAAGATGCATCTATTTTAGCATATACACAGTGTATACTATAGTAAATACAGTCTATAATATGTGAATATAATATCCTTTAGGCGAATAAAGCAAAGAAAAGACGAAAAGGTCCGACAGACCGATCTGCAGCCGTAAACACGACAACAAAGCGTTCTCGCACCGCCATGAAGTTTAACAAGATGGACAAGATTGCTGCCGATTGCTTCTAAGTCTGGCTCAGCAATTATATGACATCGCACCAGATACAACAGGGGTGCAACCAGAGAACATCAACAATATAAGTAATATCAGCTGTGAAGGACAAAAAATAGAGGATTCATTGAAAAGTCATGACAAATTCAAAAGAACTGTTGATGTAGGGACGCAGGTAAGAAAAAAACCTACCTATGTAGCTATATAGTAATAATACCTATTATTTTTATATAGATATTTTATATTTTAAAATGATACTGTGTTCTCTTTTCAAGACTACAATACATCTGGAAGACCTTGAGAGTTATACAACGGACTGCTTGCAGAATTCAAACAAACTGCTGCGTTACCTATTTCTCTTAAAAGTTCACAAAAGTAGCGTGCATTACACAGGTAAATACAATTTTAATTGGTGTATTAATATTCTCAATCAAACTCATTGTTTGTGCAGGGGACTGTATGGCTTTTCCTTCATTATTTTTCCTATTTTTGTAGGACTGACCAGGGAGTGTCTCATGACTCTATTTAACTTTGTGAAAGATAAGGCTGCAAAGCTTACCAAATGGAAAGGGAAAAAGAAAACTGCCATCCCAAAAGATGGCCATGATTTTAAATCTAAGGTAAACTTTTAACCCAGAAGTGCTTGAAATGTGCGCAAATAAAAAAAGTGCCAACAATTAGTCAAATTATTCAAAATGATTTCTGGCCATTGTATTTTGATTGGTAATTACTGCATTATATCACTGGTTGACTCGTCACTACTAAAAATAGTTTGTATTCACCATAGAAACAAAGAGAGTGGTCAAAGCTTTCTCTCCTGGAGCAGTTCATATTTGTTTTGGTGAAGCTAAGAAGAAATATAAGTTTGCTCATGCTATGTGATTTGTTTGGCATTGCATCAAGCACGGGGAGCAATTTGTTTATTACATGGGTGATGTTCTTATCAAGAGAACTTGAAGTATTTTTGCCATTTTCAACACTCCGTGAAATGGAGAATATAGAGCGTCCTCCAGTATTTGCAAATGATACATGTTTGCGTGCAGTAATTGATTGCACAGAGTTTTTTATCCAGAAACCGTCAAGACCTTCCACTCAACGACGAACACATAGTTCATATAAAGCAAGGAATACATTCAAGCTGTTCATTTCGATTTCACCAGTTCTTCATATCAATTTTGTATCAAAATTGTATAGTGGGTGCATAAGTGACAAGGAAATTGTGCAAAAGTGTGGCTTTTTGGAAGCATTGGAACCTGGTGACCATGTTATGGCAGACAAAGGATTTAATATCCAAGACTTACTTGCCCAGCATCATGTGCGTTTGGTTGCACCCCCGATAATGTACAAGTGTAATGCCACTGCAAAATCAGCAACTACAACAAGAAGGATTGCCAACAAACGCGTACATGTGGAACGGATTATTAGATGTGTAAAGGCGTTTGGAATCCTGCGGGGAGTTATACCGTTGACAATGAAGTCATATATTGATGCTGTTGTCACAGTAAGTGCAGCACTTGTGAACCTACACCCCAAAATTATTCAGGATGATGAATAAAGACAGCATACAGTATGTTATATGTTGCTATTATGCAAATAAATAATCAGTGTGTACAATAATAGAACTTTAAAAGAATACCATAATGTATATTAATAGGTAGTACACAATAATATATTTATATATATATACATTCTTATACATTTCACAGTGAAACACCATGTCGCTGCAGGTTTAGCAGGCCAGTGTATGTCTTCAAAACTCTTGCTCTTTCGTTGACAGCATCCACCCTCTTAAACCAGTTATGAACTGCCTGGATATAAGTTTCAGGAGATTCCTCATACGTATTAATGTCCTATAAAGCAAAATTGAACATGATATTGTTTACTTGTATTTATATAAATTGAAATATAAATTCACGTCATTAAACTTTGGCTTACTTGTGAAAAATATTGCAGAAATAATGAAACAAAAACTGCACAATCTGTTGAGGCACTATCTTGCCTAGGAACCTAAAATGGTGTTTTACTGATGTCAGTGTATATTTTTTACACTTACTGTATGTATCATGGGCCAACGGGTAACAGATGGAAATACTTACTTTAAGAACACCACATGTGCGTTCAGTATCAGGTACTTCACCAGTACTTTCTTCCAGGTAATTGATGTATCTAAAGAGCAAAAAATAGTCTTGATTGGAAAAGGTACTTTCGATTAAACATACACCCAGATTATTGAGTTTCCAGCAAACCTAGTATTTATTTACATATATGGTGTTAATGAAGTTACTTGTTACCAGTACCTTGAAATGTTGTCAAATTCTGTTTCTCTGTTTTGAAAGTCCCAAGTCAAGGAATCCAATATCAAAATATGCCTTGAATTTTTTATAATAAATTACTTAGTTTGTCTTTTTGTTTTATTAATGTTTTATCATTCAACCATCACAGACTATCATTTGAATGGATACAATGGTTCTAACCACCATAAGGTAACAAAAACTTACCATGGTGTAATAACACAAAGAAACCAGTGGTACCTACACAATCATACAACATGAATCAGTTAAAATGGATAGAAGATAGAAAGAACATGTTTGACAAACTCCAGCATTAGAATATTTGGGTTCTAAAAAAAATTGTTTATTACCCTCTGTTGATTGGGGTAAACACATAATCCTTATGCAGAAGGTGAGCTTTGAAATACTGTGCTGCTGCCTGCATTCTCTGCAACCTAAATGAATTTTTTCTCTCTTTATTACTATAAAATTGCTCTTAAAATCATTTTAGATAAATGGAAGGTACTCCACTCACCTTGTTGCAGATTTAGTTCTGAATTCCTGTGCCCCAGCCAGTATTGAATAAAACAGAGTATCCACTATCGGAAATTCACATGGATACTCTCTAAAATATGTATGACAGTGTATATTGTGAAATATTGCATTTAGGAATGATATCCCTACTAAAAAAGTTACATGCCATGTAACTGGTCATCACCTTAACATCAAACTCAAAATTGTGTCATTTATCAGCTCATCTGGCTGGAGACTGTGTAGGTCCTCTTGGTAGACATCTAAGCCAAAGATCTGTAGAGACAGTCTCGACTGCATTGGTGGGGATGCTTCCTGATCAATGTCAACAACAGGTGGTTCAGGTCTGGAAAGAGCTGCAAGGTCTCTATCTAGATCCATCAGAGAAACAACCTGTCCCTATTAACTGAATTTGCACTTAGATTTCAATAAAACACATTGTATACTTTACCTGATGGTAAAACACGTTTCTTGTGAGTTGTTTGGTGTGTGTTCCAGATATTGTTTTCCTCACTCATTGGTCTAGCTACAGTATATAACATAAACAAAATCAACTGCATTACTGGTGTCCCAACCAAGAGCTAATATTTCCATTGGTCTGAACCTACACTATAGCAGTTGACCTCCACAGTACCTGGTAATGGTAAGACAGGGTTCTGATGATCAGTTGCCTGGCATGCTGTTTCCTCATCCTGTGCTTCAGCTATAATAAAGAAACAAACTGTATTCAAAATATATATCCCAATAAAAGTTCAAATGAGGTTACTGTGAATCATTGCTGTGACCACATGATTCACCCAGAATCGCTCCATTTTCAGGCAGATAGCTTGCAAAAAACTGGCATCTTGCTGAACTTCATGGCTGAATATGCCTTTGTTTGTCCACACAATGAAGTGGCAAATGTCAAGCTCTGTGGCAAACAACTGGACCTGCACCTGGTAGAAGTAACGCGAATTTCTTTTCAAAGAAAACATGCCATCCACCCACAAACCACCAACCTCAGGTGACAAGAAGGCTTCTTTGGGGTCTGCATCTCGATGGCTCCAAGGACATTTATATTCCACAACGACGCTTTTGCAAGGCGGATTGCATCTACATGTGGTTAGGTTATCAGGGCTGGCACCAATGAATGGCTTCTTTTTTGAAATGACAAAGCCTGTTGTGACCAAGGATAGCTGATGGTGTTTGCGACACTCTGTCCTGTAGTAGGCCTTCCGTGCTGTTTTTTCATGCATTAAACCCCACTCAAGAGGATTACAGGGCTCTTTGATTTTTCTTTTGTGTGGCACTTTCTTTGGGAGAACCAATGAGTTATCCAAATGTGTTACATCATTCTCATGCTGATCTACTGAATCTTGTCTTGTACATACGGATTTGGCCTTTGATGCACTTTGATTCATAAAATCCAGTTTTGTGGCGGAACCATTCTTCGCATGTAGACTGGCCTTTGGTGGATGACTCAATTTGTTTTAACTCTTCATCTCTAAAATTCAGTTGACTGGCAAATAACTGAGGATCAGCTTCTTCACATGAATGCAAATAGTCCAACATCTTTTCCTGCAGTATGCCAAACTGGTTGCACCCAGGAACATTATCAGGTATTTCTGCACCTGCTGTTGATGGATTTAAGGACCATGGATTCTCTTGTGCTGCTACTTGATTTTGAAGAATGTCTAGGATGGCTGGTTTGCAATCCATCATTTGCATAGCCACTACAACATTCTTCAGCGCCTCTGGTGTGCACCAAAACCAGGGTCATGGTCAATGTATTCTGAAAAGGTATATTCACGCCTGCTTGGTATTTGGGATTCGTCTTGGTCTTTCCTTGACACCTTCAAATCCTTCATGTCACATGGTGTTGTGTCTGGCTTGGGTTTTCTTGTCCACAAGCAAGGACAACTTGTAACGCTATCTCCCCCTTGGCTATTTAAGAGCGCTTCCAGTGAATACAGTGTGGCAGAAATATGCTTGCACCCACCGTCCTTACCACCCAAACACTCGCAGTAGGCATCTAAGATACTTCCCCTGCTTGGCCCCCTTCCCTCGATAAGGAACCACAATTTGTAGAACTTGTTCCCGTCTTTTGTTTTCTCTTTCATTGCGGGTTTAACTTGACCAACATATACGTGCACGCCAGTTTTCTCTTCGTACTTCGTCAAAAGTGATTGGACGTATCCATCCACGTACAGGCGGTAATCCTCGTACGACTTGTGTGCGGCGAGGGCTTGTCTGTCATATGAAGAAGCGTGGTAGATCAGATGATTAAATATATCAAGAAGCCCAAACGGCGGAGAGTTCGTAAAATCGTTCTTCAAATCAGATGAAAAATGATCTGCTAACTGAAATCCATTAATATTCAACCTTTGCTGAACGTTTTGCTTCTCTTCTGCAACCGTCACGTAGTTTATAAGGGGGAGATTCATTTCTTCGACGGCACAAGCAATGGCGACCAAACCTGGTTTCAAATGACTAGTCACGCTGACTCCTCTATCTATCAAGTATCTCGGTAGGTCTGCCAACTTCATAGAGTTAAACTTCTTTCGCCGATCGCCATTATCCATACTGGACTTTAAGGTTTTTTAAGTAAAGAAATTCGCCTAGAACGTAACTGTATTTTTGACCGTGGAGCGCAATGTATTCTATATGCGCACGCAATGCAATCCAATCCGTTTGTCCGACTTTTCCAATTAACGCGCAGAAATACCCCCCGTGGCGTTTGACGCCGAAGTCATCGATTGTCTGTGAACTATTTTTGTGTTTTGAAGTGCAATTTAGCGATATTAACTGCAACAAATCACACACAGCAATGATCATACATCGTATACAGATGTGCAATGTGTGTTGTAATTCTTACTCGTATATCGAAGAAGCTTGAACAAGTGAGCATATAGACACAATAAAAAGATCAGAATATTATATAATTAGTCTGACTGATGTCACAACTTTGTAGCGATTTTACGGTGAAGTGAATCTAAAAGTAAAACCATTGTGATAACGCAAAAAGTAAGATGACGAACAGCCTTCAAAACAATAATACGACTGTTTTCTCACGAAAAGGAAAAAATAAGAAGCAATGAGCGTTCAAACTGTTGAATTCAATAAGCCATTCACTTGCAAATAATCAGCGACAATGCGCTCGAGTGACTGTTCTGAGGTGGCACCTAAACAACGCATGACAAGATGAGCCCGGACTAAGTGTGTAATTTTACCCCCGTGGTTTTATGGGATATCAACCTCACTTTCTGAGGTGTATATCCCAGCATGCATCGCTGCGACTGTTGTTGTTGCTGCACCATTTTGCAATACACTGGGGTGTTTTAATGTACTTTGCAAACGAAATAGTTTAAAAGGCCCTGGTTTAAAACTTCAAAGAAGACATCTATTGATAGGAAATCATCACTCACAAACGATACTTTGACGCCAAACATGCGAGATAGTGACACAGGTCAGTAAGATATGTTGTGATATAATTATTAGTCGTAAAAGTTCAATCATCGATTCGACAATTGATTGTTATTTATTATACAAAGCCTTTATCCAAAATTGAGTTAAAATTCTTCAGTAGTGTATTACTTGCTACATGTTAAAAGGAGCGTTTGCTTCTTCTACTCTGTCTTAGGGTAATGAGAACAGTTGTTGGGGCCCGAGAGACATGTTCAGCATTGGAGGAGCTAAACTGGCCAAGCGACGTGACTTTCGTCATACAAAATCAAAGCATATTCGTCGACATTGAAAGTAGCTTGGATCTTTTGGGGATAAAAGAACACGTAAAATTGCGTGGCTGGAAACCTTCCTCTCAGAACAAGGTATAAATTATCTCTAAAATTACTAATGATCTAAAGTGGTAATAATATATTGCATTTTGCCATTTTGGGGGAAATATCTCAAACATGTTTGAAAAAAACCTCTAACATGTTGATGAGGGCTTGACTACAGTCAGCTTTTGCATTTAGTTTGTATTTATTCAACTAGTGTCATCAGGAATTTTTGTAGTTTTGTTTTTCATGCAATTGGCCGCCTGCATCATGTTAGTATCTGTTTATTTTACTTTCTTTCCAAATTTGCTTTCTATATATATATATAATTTTACCAGAAACAATGCTCTGGCTTTCATTTCAAATTAGGCATGACCATGGGAATTAACAACACAACTGACCTTTTCCTAATAAGCACCTGTTCAATATCAATTCTGGCATCAAGTAAAATGGTTTTAATTTGTTTGATGCTTTTCAGGTGTCAGAGATGCCTTTCTCTTGTATGGCTTAAAGAAGTCGCTGATTAGCTACCATGCATTTGTTGCCATACTATTTGGGTTTAAGGTGAATGTCAGCCAAATACATGAAGACAGATTTGCCTTGATATCCCACCTTCTCGAAAAATTGCATGGTATGGAAATAAAGGACAATGGCAAAACACCATCGCCTAAACGTAAGAATGCACAAAGGAACACACAAACATCACCAGTTCAACACTATACACCTAGCAGTATTTGTAGTACTGGTCCTGGAAATACACCATTGTCTACAAAAGAAAATGTACCACCAATAAAACATTTGCTGAACTCACCATTGAAGGCATAGTTCTGAGCTATTACAAAAAGAAAAAAACAGCTCAGGAAGATCAAACATCCGGTAGGCGCTGGAAGTCAAGGCCCTTGATGAACAGGGTGCGCATCCAAGAAAGTACATTGTCTGTCATTTTGGAGAAGAGCCCACAGAGGCAGTAACAATGACGTCCTAGCAGCATTATTATGCTCGGTTGTTTCGGATGATGACAAAACTATGACACCAGAAACCAATGAGTGGAATGGGATGTTCTCAGTCCAGGATATAATTAATTTCACCAAGGTGATCCATGCAAATGACAGAGAACAGTCACTGTATGACATCTTAACTACAAAACATGCTGCCGAACGCCACAACATCAAGGAACGTGAAGTGCTGCAAGTTGAAGATAACAGCAGCGCTTCTGATGCTTTGGCATTTGTGCGTACAATATTCCCTGGGCTGATCAGTAGCTCGTATGCTGTGGATCTCTTAAAGACCAAGTTGAAGAGAGAGTGTGAGGCAGTGTTGAGGCAAGTACGTTGTCCTACCGGGTGGAGAACTCAACTTGCCTGAAGTTTGCCTACCCATGGCTTCGGGAAACCAAGGAAGAATGGTGGAAACTGTATGGCGATGCTCGTACTTATCGTACTTATGAAATAGTAAGAATATGAGAGATTAATAGAATATATAGACATCGGAAAAAAACACGTGCTAATGCGGCAACAAGGTCTTCGGGAGAGTTACGTCGTTTTTTACCGAGGTAAGCACTGTCACGTTTTACTCAAAGATAGATATAGAGTACTATACGAGCATCTATGTAAAGTCTTACGAAGTACATCCTGAATATTACAGACTAAGGATGATTCTTTCGTGTTCCTGATGGAAGTACAGACAGCAACCCTTCACTCTGGTAACGTTTTAATCATTACAGACAACATGCACGTTATAGAAAGTAGCATGTTTGTCGATCTGACACCATTCAAACCAGAGTTTAGAAGCGTAAAAGGGGAGATAATCGAGGTTAGTCACGAGGTATGTTAGCGTTTTTGTTTGCAATGAAACTATAGGATTATAGCGACAATCCGACGATTATCTACACATACATGTTATAACCGAGTTGTGGCAAACCTGCTATCTGGCATTGAACATTCTCGTTTACTTTGCTTTTTCTCTTATTTTCTTTAACAGGAAACACTTACCAGACCCCACCCAACAAAAATAAAAGCATGTGGAATGTCAAATATTGCGTTACAATCTACCTTTGATTGATGTAAATTAGTCTGATGACCCATACGTGTTATATAGCACGAACGTGCGTACTGTGAGGAGAGACAATGTAGACGATGCAGTATTAACCTTGTGAACTGTGATTTTTTAATTATATCTTTGTTGTTAAACTACATTTGTGAAACGTGACTAGTGTTTTTGCGAAACATTTCCAACACTAAGTGGCACCTCCGACGCGACGATGACCGAATCTAGCAAACAGACAACCAGTGACGAAGTGAACGCTGCACTCGACGTGAAATTGAAAATGTTGAAAT
>JAOTOK010029081.1:0-22870 GCA_025770025.1 Virgularia gustaviana
TTTGTGATGTTAATGAAGGTAAATTTTACCAATGAAAAGCAAATGCATGTCATCAGTGACGTATGCAGTGTGCAAATCCATTCCCAGTATTTGGACAGTCTTCACCTCACGTCCACATTTTCAAACGCTAAAACGGTACACTTAACGTTATTTTTGTCAAAAATAAATCACACCAAGATAATAATCCCATATAGTACTCTGATATTACCCAATAAAAAGAAATACGAAAATTTCGTTGCATATAGACTTTAAGGTTCTTCTTATCTGTTACCTGAGCTCTGTTTCACGCTGTTTTATGCGCAGTAACAACCAATTTCACATGTTAGCTGTGATCTCACCTGGATGTGTTGTGTGTTATGTGGCCACCTTGTTCAGCAAACCTGGTATCTATTAATGCTGCTCGACATCTTTATAAAATGCTCAGGAATAAGCAAGTTCTAATAGAAATTTAGTTTCAGATGTATTTAGTCTAATAGAAGTTTAGTTTCAAAACTATTTTAAATATATGAGTTTAATTGTATCCTGGAAACGGTGATAGTATACGGCTATGAGCAGGCCGCTGAACAAATGTTAAAAATTGAAAGGGTACAGTTGTACTGTAGTTTAGGCTCATGCAGTTAATCACCATCCACATCTGCCGAAAAGGATGTATGTGCAGTCCTCGTACAATCGGTGTGTCAAGCCATATCATCGGCTAAATTTGTAATGCAACATTATGTATTGACCTTGTTGTCGCGTCAATTTTTGCACTGCTTTTTCTTGGCGGCCTGGTTAATTGGCAAAGCCTTGCAAATACAAGTGCCTCATTTTACGTGTGTTAATATATTAGTCCTTCATGTACTGGAGTCTGCAAACGTGAAACTAATGGAATGCTAAATTAACCAAGTACGTAATTCATTTTGCCTTCCCGTGATCGACCCGTGGATGGTGACGTATAACAGTGAGCGATGAAAGTGGAGAGCAGACGAGCGACATATTATCATTTCTGCAACTAGTCATGCATACTTTTTTGTGAATTATGCTTTTGGAAACATTAAAAGCTGTATCCAAGTCCAATGTTCATCATCTGTCACCACTTCAAGTGGATTAAATTAGGATTAACAGCTGGTATTTTCATGTCTCATCTAAACCTTGGCGGCATTTAAGGTTTGTGCGCTTGTTTACCCTTGAATAATAAGCTCCGTGTGCTTAATTGTGTTGTATAAACAAGCATGCCGTGCTTAAGCATATCACGCTTAAAACACCCATGTGACAGAGGAAGCGTTCTCACAATGCCTAAAATCCCACGTTCAAGCACAAAGACCTGAAAATATTTGCTGTCCAGATTAAATTGACAGCCCGGAAACTTTCCGACATGGGTTAAAATAAAAGTACTTTGAAATGTGGCAAAAACGACAAAGTGAAAAAGTTAAGCTGATGCATGCAAGACAAACTATCCGGTTGCCTCATGAATACCTCCTCACAAATCGAAGGGAAAATTTTGAGCATTTGACCGATCTCTTGAAAGATGATTTGAGTGAGAAAATCCTTCGCAAAGCAAGGTTTGAAACAGTTATGTTAGAAACATCAACCACTGCCACTACTACTAAAACTATTTAATAACAGGAAATTTTGAACCATCAGTACATAAAAAAATTATATAAACACTAATATAATACATACATGATAAAATGGTATGCATAAAAAAGTACTGTTTTTCGTGGTTGCTGTGTGACTTGGATTATTTAACTAATTATTTAATAGTTTCATAATGAGATTTTCGGCCATCTTTAAAAGAGATTAAAAGATGATGATAGTCTGACAGACTCATGCAAGCTGTTCCAAAGATGTGCACCACTATAAGAAAACGAGTGCTTTAAGTAACCAAGTTGGAAAGCCAAGTTAGCCGAGAAGCCATTCAATAAAGATCCTTAAACTACCTCGTGTGCATGTATTCTCTACCTGAGTCAACCCCCAGTTAACATTTGGTGGAGGATTAGAGCCTATTGAAGCGCTTCCACAACCAAAGCCGACCTTTCTCTCATGAACAACGCCACCAGAAAGACAGTGGGTACTTTGCTACAAGTGCACGCACTGTCGTTCTCTCCTAGTTCATCCAGGCCACGGACATTTCCGCCCTGGGAATTGGAAATTACGACCCGCTAAAACACCCAACACCAAAAGTCAAAGATATTAATAAAAGCGACGCGACCACGCAGACCGATCCTGTGCCGTGGCATATCTCCAGGGACAATAAACCGAGTAAATACAGCGGGTATCGGTCCATTCCAGCTGGTGCTAAAAGGGAATACGGCCTAGAGTTATCGGACGATGAGTACAATTGATTTACAATAATTATTAGTTAATTATAATAATATTGCATGCCTTAGAATTACGTATAGCTATCATAAATGTATTTCTGAAAATTTTTGTAGTGCATGAGTTTAGTAAAAGGAGCAATAACAGTTCATCAGACCAAGACGAGTTTCTCACAATAACCACACCAATCTCCCAAGGCACCTTTAGATAAGAAGTGGTGCACGGGTAGGTGCACAGATAGGGGTGAGGCATCCCTCTCCGTACTCGGAAACGGAATTCCTTGTACACCCCTGGGCCAAACAATGGATAACGCAGAAGGTAATGGAGAGAATGTTGATAATAATGAGGTACCTCACCAACAAGCCTTATTTGAGTTAATTGAAAACATGCATTCTAGAATACAGCAACAAGATTCATCAATTAGAAAACGTGCCTCCATAAATGTCTGGAGCTCAACCACCAATTTTTCGAGGTTCGGCCAAGGATGACATCGAAGACTGGCTTGATTCTTTCGAACGCTTTGCGTTGTTTAATCATTGCACGCTAGAAGAAGAATTGCTAGGATTAATGATGTTTGTAGGCGAAAATGCTAAATAGTTCTGTCAAAGGTTACCGGATGACACACGTGAGGACTTAGATTTGTTAAAAGAAGCACTACGAGATGGGTTTACATCTGAGCATCAAATTTGTTAAGGCGACAAGACTTAAACGTGCGTAGGCAAGGTACAGAAGAACCACTAGACTCTTATGTGGACGATATAGATGCGCAAGCTCAGAAATTACATTTAATGGATGCAGAAACAATGCAATGTTTCATCCAAGGCTTACAAAGTGATTTGAAAGAACACGTTATTTTAACGAGGCCAGAGACATATAACAAAGCAGTCGATGCAGCACGCCTTAAGAATTCTTTGCGAAAAACAAAAAAGTAGCACAGGCACTCTGGAAATGATGGAAATGTTGGTATCAACATTTACCAAGGCTTTGGGTGCAAATGGAACAATTCGGGAATAAAAACCCAACAACAAGATCAGACCGGAGTTAGCAGATGCGAATTATTAGGGTTGAAAAATGATATACAAACATTGCAAACACAATTGAATACTCAAAACAACCAAACCACGAATCAGCGTTCACGCGATCGCGCATTTTATTCCTCCGGTATTTCGAATATCAGAAACAATCGCAAAACAGATGGGCGGCCTGTGTGCGGCCGTTGCAGCAAAGTAGGTCATCATGCAAGCCGTTGTCACAGCCAACCACGAAGTAACTTTCGGCAGCCTTATAACAATTCTTTTAGACCAGCATTTCGACAAGTAAGAGGTAATGAACAAATTCTCAACAGGGTAATCCTAATTATGCATACCGTAATAATGGTAATACTAAAACGAATACCCAGGCCCAAAGTCACAAATATGATGTCACAGTAGATGGCTTTGTTAATGATGTCTCAATAAAACTATTGATTGACACAGGAGCAGCAATAACTACAGTAAACTCTGAATTTTGGAAACAAATATCTCATACGGCAAGCAATGATATTTCTCATGGCAAGTATACTGCAGTTCAAATGACAAGCAGAGAAATCGTCAAAATCGGAGGAACACAGAATCTTCTGTTTCACCTAGGCAATTGTGCATATACGTTTCAAACGTATTTAGTTCCAGAATTAAGTTATGCAGTTATTTTAGGTAGAGATTTTCTTGAAAAGTACAATTGTGTCATTGACTTTAACGCTAACTGCCTAAAAATTGGCCGAAACAATGTCATTAATTTCAGCACTACAGAAACAGCTGAGCTGCAAGACATTACAATTTCGAATCCAATTGAATTCCCTTTTGAATTTGAGAATGAAGATTTGGAGAAAGTAACACCTACATTCCTTCATGTAGTTAATACATTTATTATCGAACCTTGCACGGAATGTATCATTCCTGCAAATAACAAAGAGCTTGGTGTACCAAATATATCTTTGAGTCTTAGATGGATGTGAAGGAAAGTTGTGTTTACTACCGTAGAATAATAAGCTTTAACTCAGATACTGTTAATTCTTGTATCTTATTCAATATTTTGCATCAGTGTATCAAGATTGCCAATTGCTTCTTCACCATCGGTCTCATACCATTCCTCCATTTCCTCTTCATTTCTACGACTTTCACTCTCTTCTTTTGCTGCTGTATCATCATTTTCTGACCATGACCATGATTCATTTATGGTAATTCCTTCTTTTTGATATAGCTCGCTACTTATTAGCCAGTTGACAGCATTCATTATTCGGTTTCACTGTTTCATGCTGAAAATGATGCTTGTATTCAAGTTCCCCCTTCAACTTTATTGGAATAGTAGCAGTGTCTGTTCTCTTGGAAGCATGCACGTACAGTTGCGTTGATATTAGTAGGTATGTTCACTATGTTCCCTCTCAAACTTATTTGCCGTCCCCTGGGCAATTCACTTAGCTGCATAAATGGTATCCTTGGTGCAACAAACCTTTCTTCTAAACAAGGCAAGTCTAACATACTTGGTTTTTTGCTGGGGATACAATACTGCTCGCTTTTGCTAATGGTGGTACTTTATTATTCTTAATATGTCTTGCACATGTTTTATTGATCAATTCGGTGTTTTCCTCACATATGAATGACGCCATTGATACATTTCCTTAAAAGTTCTCCATTGCTTGAAATAGACCGATTCAGTCTTGTATGCAAATTGCCCATTTCAATGTTTACATATACTTGTGAGAGGTGGTTTGTTGTGTGTGGCCGAATCTGAACAGAAACAAGAACGGGTTCTTATTACAATAATCACAAACTACTAATTTACATCTCTAACAAGTACATGTAAACATTGAAATGGGTAATTTGCATACGTGGCTGAATCGGTCTATAGAGAGAGGTACAGGTATCACGCTGTACCTATGATAAAGTTGGCCACACGAAGTACATATGTAAGTGGACCTTGTACTACAGAATCGTGAAAATTGGTAATTAAATCTGTTAAAGTTTCGATCCCAGAGTTATTTCTTCTCCCGCTTTATATTCTCCCGATTTTCGTTTTTTTTGCTTTTTCATATCGTACCAATTCTCGTTTTGCTGTATTATAGTTCTAAGTTCATTCTCTCGTGCTCTATATTTCTCCGATTTTCTTTTTGGTGTTTCTTATTCTGTCTCGTTCTCTTCGGATGTTCAAATGTTCATCTTGATTGTGGCTACCTTGATCATGTTGTAACTGGTTTGGCAATGCTTCGCAATCGAGCTATTCACTTCTAGTACCACGTCGTAATGATTGCCACTAGTGCGTTGCAAATACACACTCTTGTTGTTCACATGAAAACCAGGTTAAATTAATCTGCCGCTGTGCTGTAACCATGTTTCTCTTTAGCCAATCGTTGAGTAGGGGAAAATATCTGTCTTGAGATAATAACAGGCGCAAATGTTTCCACCTCTGTAGCCCAAACAGAATTTTGTTGCATCCTGGAATCTCTGATATAATTTAAAATTAAACGAAAGTTACCTTAAGTTGAAGTTTGATTGGAATTCTACAAGTCATCAGCAGGGAGTGAAAGAGTTGCATGAGAGAGAGAGGGCATGTGGAGAGAAACCAGAATTCACAATAAACAGACTCCAAAACAATAAGACTGAAAGAGATGGGTGGGTGAAAAATACCATAGAAAAAATAAAAAAGGGTAACATGGACATGCAACTCTTTCACTCCCCGCTGATGACTTGTAGAATTCCAATCAAACTTCAACTTAAGGTAAGTTTCGTTTAATTTTAAATACGACTACGTCATCAGCTATGGTCGTTTCAGAGTTGCACGAAATTTCACAGCAGTTATGGAGTCAGTGTACTTATATTTGCATGTACAAATAAGCATTGAAGGGTACAATGAACAAAAACTTTAATCAAATAAATAAAGCTTTAACATCAATATTTGTCTTCTAGAGACTGTAAAAGAGTCGTACCCAAATTGAACTGTTCCTGGATAGGCTTCTTATAGAAGATCTGAAATGTTTTGGCATTTGACCAACCTACCGATTTTATAATTTTATCAATATCTACCAACTTTTTGGCCATAAACGATGTAGATGCCGCACGTGTACTATGGCCACTAAAAATACTGATATCTATGCCCTCAATTTGTAATATGTTTACACCACCTTGAAATTGTCCCTATGGAGACCGCCTTGTGAGGCTTTACATAACTAATAAGTAACTGAGAACTCGCAGAGTCTCAAAGACTCTTAGTACGTACCATATATTCACTTACATGTGTTACTATACAGAGAGTTCTTTCAGCTGGATATTCTTCATACACTAATGGAGCAATGTCGTAACCAATTTGATATTGTTTTACCTTCTCTTTAACATAAAACACACATCGCTTTGAAGAGACTTCAATATTTTCGATTGATAAAAGATGGATAGTTTGACAATGCTGTCCACTAAGCAATAGCAATAGGAAGGTTAACCTTATTGTGAGATCTTTTAGTGATAACTCTGTAATATTTGTGTTCTGCCTGAAGACATCAAAAACGTGATTTATGTACCAAATAGCTTTATATACAGGCTCTGTTTCCCGAGAATGGCCCGGCTTCAAACCTGAAAAACAGAGGAATTGTGGCTTCGATGCCCCGGGTTGGCATCCCAGATCGTATAGAGTTCAATAGTTTACATCACTTTCTTCGATCACAAGGAAGAGGATAGATGCCTCCAAACAATATGCGGACTATGCTCTCAAACAAAGAATTATCTGGAAGCAGGGGTGATGTCGCTTATTTGACATTTCCGTCTTAAATTTATATTGCCAACAGCTACTGTAACAACTAACAAGCAAGGAACAAACCGACTTATTATAGTAAGCAATGCAAAACGTTATATTGCCCATGAAACCCACTTTCTGAGCATTTACTGGTGTGTCCACGTTTTGCACATTTGTGGACAGATATATATTGAGAGTTACCATTGTTTTGTATATCATACCTTTACATAATTTTTTAATTCAATGACAATTTACACCCTTGCAACTATACATTGATTTGCCCGTTTTTCCTTTCTTAATTATAGTCTTTACATGCAATAACAACTTGATAATATATTACAATGCAACAATTAAAATAAACAAAACTTGAACTATTCTCAGAATTATTGAACGTAAGTCGGTTAATACATGGTTGGAGTATTCTAATCTGGCCAGTATACATGTGCCCTTTAACTAGATCAATTGTTCGCTTGGGATCACATTGTTTAATTATTTTTTTAAAGAGAAAGCATCTCATGAGCACTGGTGTGAGCAACTTTAATATAAAGGCATCGGAAAAGTTATCCGCGCTCGATTAGTATTCATTTAAAAATTGTATGCATGATAACTTACATGCCAAAAAATCTGCTCGCGGTCCCAGGCAATTTAGTTATGCTGAAACACCTATTCTTGTGTTTTATTTTAATCCTAGTCTTATTTTAATTCATTTTCCCATATATAGTGTAAAAGGTTAGAAAGTTATGGTTGTCAGGCAATCGTAATAGAGTTCCGAAAGCAACAATACTTCTCAGCAGCTTCAGAAAGCAACTCAAGGAGGCTATTGAAAAAAAACTATTAAATGCATCCACTTGGAATTATCTGCAGGTAATACCAGGCGATCTTTCATATACCTTCCTTATAACTTTGATGGAAATACAAAACGTCCTATTGTATCTTCAGCAGCTACAAAGCAGGAGGATGACAACAGTTTGAGGATTCAAGTCCAAGACATTTTCAACTCCAAATATCGTGAGTTTTGTTGGCAGTACAGTTTAAAAATGCCATAAGCATAGGAATTTGGGGCGTTAGCCTCCCTCTCCATAATATGGGGTTAAGCCTTGCAAAAAGACGAAATGAATGACGTTTTGATCACTATGGTAAATTATGACTGGGCTAGCAGCATTTCCATTTGGCATCCTTATAGGGTTGTGGTGCTTTTCATCTTCAGCAGAAAAAATGTGACAGACGTTTTTAAGAGCAAATCAGAAGCAAGTATAATTGGGGAAATATTCTAATAAGACATAACACATCTCTGGAAAAGTGTTTTGCGGTAATTACTTATAGTGTGTAATCGCATATAATCGAACATTTATTAGGAGATGGTTATTCAGCTGAACTCAGGAAGAGTTTTTGCGTTTTTCGGACACTCCGCAATTAAATGGACGAGCTGGTGTCACTGAAGAAATTGGTGGTCTAATTAACGTATCACCAACAACGGCACACAAATTTAAAGAATCTACAGAAGACAAAGAACTTTGTGAGGTGATTTCATGCCACGCCAGCCCAAAACATCCATTGGATATTATCCAGTGGATATTATGCGACTCGTGTCGCAAATGGCTTTCATGCCCACTGTGTTGGGCTCCTGAGCAACGGTTGTGGTTCTGCAGCTGTAATAAATACAAGGGAATATATATCAGTTTGGTGTCCATCATTACAGTGTTGCAGTTTTTACGTTTAAACATTGTGAACAGGTGTAAGTCTGGTGTATGCTAAATGTTAAAGATACACATTGTTGTTTTTTTCAGATACCATGCTAAAAACAATACTGCAACCTGGCCAATATGTTAGATGTACTTCCGGCCGTGCAGGTCAGATACGAACGAACATGTTTGGGAATATTTATTATATACATCAAATTAGCTGTTTTAAGGCATTGTATAATTTATATTATTTATTTTAGGGGCATTTGAAGAATGTTCTGACAGGAACAATATCCAGGATGCGCCACATGTGCACTCGCTATTCGGGACAAGAGCATGATATGGTTAGAAGCAAGCTATTTGGCTAAAACTTTGAATACCCTATGGAGGACACACTGGTAAAGTTGTACATGTATATGCATGTAGTTATATAAGTAGAGTAATGTGTATAGCATCACATCTTATAAAACTATCTTCACAAAAGGAGAATGCGAACAGCATGTTCAAACCATCTGTAAACTAATCATTTTCTGTTGTTACAGATGGATGACTTCAACGATATCATCATGGGCTTGTTCATGCATGCAGACAACAAGATGATGGATAACAGGACACAGCGCTTAAACTACATGGATAATGCACTGATCTATGTATGTAACTGGATAGCGCATCTCGGGCCTATAAGCATTGCCCCCGAAATCTCATATTTTGAGTACCAAGATGGCCAAGGCAACACACATCTGGTCGGTTGTGACGATGGCAAAAGGCAATAGAAACTCATTTTCCAAGTCGTTAAATTTTTACCTGTAGTTTTGTCTCAAAAACTCGGTAAAACATTAATTAGTGGAATATCAAGAAGTTACTCTGACCAAGGAAGAGCAGTGGCTAAGTGTTTAGATGGTTTTTTATGGAGTTATGGACGACATGAATAATTCTTGAAATGAAACATTAAATACACAAACACGGAAATGAATTTCATACTGGCAAACCAAGTACAATTGTAAATACATATCTTTTGGTTGTATTATTTCAAAAATCTCTCCCGTATTTTTCTTTTTAAACATATGCACTGTCATTTGTTCACTGTATCATCGTCTTAATATTAATAGAGTTGTATACTTTGGCCGAAATATTATCTATTCATGTTGTTGAGTTGTTCATAGCCTTGTCTTTGTGCAATTATATGCATTATGAAATACTTATAAAAGTACATATAAAATACCATTAACATTTATTCACAAAAAAGTTTGTATTCTCCACAATGGGTAGTAAGTTAACATTTAAATTATAAAAGGCTATACTGTTGAAAACCTTGACCCCAACTCCAGTACCCATACACTACCGACCACGGCCTTTAATACTGTGGCTTAACATGACTTGGCCATGACTGTTGCAACTAGGCCATTGATTTAAGAAATTGAAACAAAACTGCTCGTTACACTATTTACTACATAAACAGTTGTTTTAGACGAAAATATAAACAAAGAAGGACTGCTCTCAAGCGCGGAAGTTATGCTGGACCTAGAGTACCAAGATGACTGCGGCCGCCACGATTTCTCACTGCTGACGATATAGGGATGTGTGCAAGACCTCCCGGTCTCCCCTGTCATTCTCCCGACAATGTCATGTTATTATTGACATTCTAACAAATGGTTGTCCATCATGTAAGTTCATCAAGGGAGACTAAAAGTTAAAACTCTGTTATATTTGTGAATCCTAAAACAAAATGTTTTTTAAATCAAAACTTTGAGAGCCGGTCAGCTGCAATAATTTCTCGATTTTGCGAGTCGATTTTGTCTGATGAGTGACAACGATATGTACAAAAGAACATGAAGAACTAAACAAATTTTGGTGAAAAGGTAATCGGACATTATACTATGATAATAATAGAAGCCTTATTTCTGAAGTATAGACATTGTTAGTTGTGCAGCTAGATGACATATAATGACATAAAACCCTAGCTAGTAAGTTCGTTAACTGCTGACATTGAAATATGCACGCTAAATGCCTCTTGAACAGATACAGATTTAAGATGCTTTTAATGTGTGAAAGGTTCGAAGAATAATTGACTGTGATGAAAAACGCCAGTGGTATAGCAACGCGATGGCTACAAACTGATCGTAGTTACAAAGATGAAATTAAGAGGCAGACTCTAGAAAAATGCCAAGAAATCCGGTGGGAGGTGGTTGCTTGGGGTGACATACATGTTAATTGCTTATGTCATGGTAAGTAATTTATGCATCATAAGTGAAAATATTATAATATTAAATAATAATGATCATGATTTAAGAATGATAAGGACCAGTGAGAGCTGCAGCTAATAATAAAGAAGATAATGATAAATTATGCCTCTTCATACTTGTTAATAAAACAGAATGCAAAAAAACAGGAGTTGTATCTTTCAAGTTATTGACTCAGTGACTGAGAATTTACTGATATGTTCATCATTTTATTGCTAGTTTTATAGTGTCCCAGCTAACTTGCTCGCCGTGGTTGAGCTGCTGAAGGTGAGATGGACACTCCAGCGGCGAGGGCTGACACCATTGCAACGATTCCAACTGGAGGTGGCGAAAGAAGTGTTCGAACTGTTGCCCGATAACGTGCATTCTTATTAAAGCAAAAAAAAGTATGCAGGTGAGATGTCACTTTGTAGGTTTTACTATCTGTTTTACTTTTCTCAATGGGGTTTCTGCACAAGAATGGATCACTAAAATACATTTTATTAACGTGTCCTGAAACAAAAAAAATGCAATTTTTTATGAAGTTACTCAATTAAATTGCAATATTACTGCCCTGGCCAATTTTTGTAATGTATAGTACTGTACAAATATGTAATATTTGCTTTAGCGAATAGAAATTGAAGTCTACTTTTACAAATACTACAATAGAAATATCATACTAGGCATAACCTTTTTTGCATTTATAACTTGACAAAGTGCATCGAAAAGGCAAATCAAATGAATGTCTTTTAGTAAGTACTGAAGGCATTTCTGATCTGGCTGCTTAGTCACCCGGCATTAAAGATCTGATCATTCAAGCTGCATGACACGCCTAAAAAACCTGACAGTGCAAAAGCTCCAACTTTCCTTCTGAAAAAACGTTACTCAAAATACTGTGAACCGAAAATTTTATTATACAAATCGTTTACATTACCAACAGAACTCCAACACAACTAAGTTTTATTAAACACTCCCTGCATTATACTTAAGCTGGTGTTGCACAGGCCGTGTTCTCACTCGACCGTCTGTGTTCTTCTCTTATGGCGAACCTCATTTCCTGTACAACACGTCAAACAACCTTGCACATGCGACATTATCTCTTTTTATCACCACACAACACCAACATGTATTATTAATATTATCTCGCATCTTGGGCTTCGGTTCAGTCATACTCGACAGAGCCACACGCTTAACCGCTTCAGCTCCCTCCAAATACAACAAATCAACGATTAAGGGTGGCATGCAACCGCATCAATAAGGTTAGCAGGCAGCATCAAAATACTTGGACGTCACTCCACATTGTTCCCTGAAAGCATCATAAAATATCTCACAACTAAACCACTTTCGGTTGGAAGTTCTCTTGCCTATTTTGCACCTTCTCACCTCCACTGCATTCCTCCTAGGCAACAACCATGCCACCATACGAACATCCACTTATTAATAGTTGCCTAATCTCTTCACCTTGTTTGTCGGGTATCCAGGCACTGGAAAGTCCGCAGCTGTTGAACATGCTGCTACCAATCCTGTACTGGCAGTGACTGAAGGCAATTTGCTACTTGGGAGAGCTACTTCTTCAGCTCTTGTCAAACAACTGGCACAGGACGGCAAGGCGTACCTGGGCTCATCAGAAAGTTATGATGTTTTAACAAACTTTTAAAATCAGAAAAGGAAACTTCAAGTGGTGACGTCGAGCTCATGTGCAAGCTCTTTTCGGGAGAGAGAGCGACATACCACTACAGCACTGAGAAAGTCAGAGAAATCCTGCGAAAAACACCATTTTCAATCATTGACTGCACACAAATGGCAAACAATGGCCATTTCACTACTTACATATGTATGGGTTGCCTCGTTCTCAAAGAAACCCCATTCCCCCACAATAAATTTTAACATTTCACTACTTAATTATATATTAGGTTGCCTCGTTTTCAAAGAAACCTGCATTTACTCCACATTACTAAATTTTAACATTGCACCACTTAGTAGTGTATTGGGTTGCCTCAGATAGATGTAGTAGTAGATTCTCGTGACGAGCTGTGTATTCTGTGAGATATATCGTTCGGTTAAGTGTTTATAATTTACACGGGATGGAAGCACCACAGCCTTCTTCAAGTTAAATTCTAAACAAAGTTTGTACAGTTTGGATCGCTTCAATGAATATATGCTTGAGGGATAAGCATGGAACAAAGTCCATGTTTAAGTTTTGAATGTTCTGAACGTTATCCTAATGATTTTACCTTAGAAGGTTGGTCTGCACATCTCATTTAGTTATTTGGTCTAAAAGTTTCAGGAAAGGGGTAATGATCTGGTCAGTCTACGTGGGAACGATTGTTCCCACTACCTTTGTTATGCCCGAAGGACTGATAAACCGTCATAAAGCACTTGACTTGGTCTTTCTGTTTGGACTACTTACTTTGGAAAACATTGGGAAAACCAAGTTCAAAACAATCTATATTTTCACATACTATGCTTTATAACAATGTGAAGAACATAGATGTAGATGGTATCATTTACACCGTTGAGTACTTCCTCAGTTGAAGCTGGAAATTATTGGCACTAATGCTGAATATGCATGTATATGGTGTACATGTTCCAAGATAAAAAGGCACGACATAAGTAAAACCAAATCAAAGCAGTATAATCGTAATAACTCTTTCTTGTTCCCATTCATTCCCATCAGCCATATAATTATTAATACCTTGCATTACCCCGAATTTGCAAATTAATTCGAATTTGTAACAATCTTGCCCACTTACTGACCCCAGAGTGATGCCATTTGTGCTGACAAAAAGAAAACATGTTCAGACAACGTTGCCCAGAAACAAATACAAACATGTGACTGGATATGAGAGTTATGTCCAAAGCATAGGGAAGTAGTAGTACCCGGGCATACAGGGACCAAAGGGATGGCCGCCTCATTATAAATTTCTTACATCATTACGCTTTTGCCTTATTAAAATTCTACAATGTCATTCAATTTAGCCGCACCTTATGGCGTCAAACCGCTTGAGATTTAAAATTCGCTACATCATCGAATTCGTTCATTATGGTATCAAAAGCGCGCCAGATTTAAAATGCGTTGTATCATTGAAGCCGCACCTTACGACGTCAAACCACGCGCAAAAATGCCAATACCCTAATAAAAACCGAGCTGTAGCGCACTCGCCATCATAATTTTGTGTCTACTATCAATCGCGTTAACTCTAAACATTCTTCCGTCGGGTCATTGACTGTAAAAACTTTTTGAATAATGGCACACATGTTCGAAATGGTGTACGGTGCTTTTGGCTTAGAGGGAATCACTATTGAGGACCTCATACATATTGTTTTTTCCTGTGCGTTGGATAACAGAATATCAGATCTGGAGAATCGTGAACGTAGGGGGAAGTCCTGCCGAGCATGTGCGACAAATGCATTGCAGTCTGAGCAAGAGTGTCGTTAAAACCGGTACATGAAGTATGTGGGTCTGGCTATAGGAAATATCAACCCAGACATCATGTGGCTTGTTATTGAGGAGGCCTGCCACGTTTTGGCCATACCGTCGCCTTCAAAAGAAGAAAAAGAGGGTTAGGCGAATGCGAAATCGTACTGATTTTTAGGGTCAAATATTGGTTGCTAGGAGACCCTCTGCATAGGTACATATCAATTGACACACATGACTTTATAATTTATTTCCGGCGGTTAAAAAGGAACAGACTTGCAAGGTATAAGGTATACCATTACAAAAGATTAAATATTCTTATATTGTTCGCCTAGGAGTTTTGTTAGATGGATATCCATTTAATGTGTCCCATCTGTTATTGACTTTCCTCTGTTTGTTAGGATCCTTTCCAGCCTTTACATGTAAAAGTTTGTTTCCATCTCCTGGCATTTTAGTAAATTTTCTAGCGTTTCCTCTATACATGGCACCTTGTTTACATTCTGTCTCGGTACACACATTCCCATTTTACCCACAAGCAAACACTGGACAGTTTCTCCGAGTGCGCCCCATAACAAAACAGTTGTTCACTTTACAAATGCCTTTAGATGAATGACTCTGTTTATGTAACATGTGAACATCTCTTGAAAAAGCTCTCACCTGACAATATGCAAGCTTTGGGTCTTTTTTCTCGCCGTTCCATTCCTTGGTCGATCTAACAAGACCACTGTAGTTCTCGAGAAGATTGCTAAAAGCAAATTCTCTAAACAAGACTGGCGCTGTCAACTTTAACAAGTATGGCAAGCAAGACAGTGTTGGTTTCTCGTCATGCAGTGAGAAGTTCGTTGACAACTTCTTGTTTTATGTCTATGTGCCCGAATACTTCGTTACAAGCAAGAGAACCTATACCGAAGTTGGCTTGGTCAACAAGCATATCCGCGATATGCTGCAACGCTACGGTTTGCGAAAGTGCAAAGTCAAAGCTGTTGCGTTGTGTCCAATAAAGGGTGAACATGCCATTGACCTGGATAAACTCTATGGAAGACTTAAAACAAAGGAAACTGCCGAAACTATTTACTACATGTAAGAGCTTAAGGGTGGCCTGCGCAGATGAGTACTCCAAGGTAGTCCGGTTTTTGCGTACTGACGAGTGCAAGATGAGAAACATCTTAAAAAAAAACGATGTGACAATGGATTACGCTGGCAGTTTCGACAAAGAGGAAATTGTAAAGTATCTGACGAGCCACAAGGGTCTCTGTATGCAAGGTTCCGGTTGCAATGCTGACCGAACCATTCTGGATAACAGCGACTAAGTGGGGAAAAACTGTTTGACGTACATGGAAACTGTGGACGGTGTGACCAAGAGACGGTGAACCAGCATTGGAAAGACTGGGTTTGCCAAAAGGACACTCGACTGGCGAATGCCAGAGATTTGGCCAAAGACCGAGGTCTGACGCATGCCGAAGTGACCTTCTATTGTAAAGATGGTTTACCTAGCAACCCATTTATGGAGGAAACGTTGACCCGCATTACAGAGTATGTTCCAGAAACCTTGGTGTATTCCACCCCATTCGCCGAGACCTGGAACGCTTACTGTGACGCCATGTTACATAGCCTTGTGGTGGTGGAGCAAACTTGACTTGCTTAGTAACTACAGCAGCGTGTTCTCCA
The DNA here is from genome assembly GCA_025770025.1 of Virgularia gustaviana. Classification (NCBI taxonomy): domain Eukaryota; kingdom Metazoa; phylum Cnidaria; class Anthozoa; order Scleralcyonacea; family Virgulariidae; genus Virgularia; species Virgularia gustaviana. The sequence goes on from JAOTOK010029081.1 coordinate 16,044, forward strand.
ACAACGAGATCCTCCAGTTAAAGGAGCTGCCTTTGGGCACCTACAATGTCTACATGTCTATAGTGAGAATGTTTGCGATTATAGGTATCAATGTACGAATAATAATTTGTAATGCTTTGTGTTGCAAAATTGTATTGTTAGCAAGCGTGCGTTTGGTGGCCAGTCAACTGATCGATGCGTGTCGGTATTCTTCTGGTAAAACGTGATAACGTACCAGAAAATAAAGAAGTCAAAATTGTAGCGTCTTTATGTTTATACAGGACCAGTCCTAAGTTTTATCTACTAACAAACCTGACATGTTGTAGGTGTTGGAAGTACTTGCTTGTGCCAAAAAAGTATCCCTATTAGTTACTGTGTTTATTTATTAAACTTCACTGACATTTCCAAAATGCTAAAACTAATTATTTGCGCCACCTTCCATTATGCTCCTCGTCTTTTACTTCGACTGTTTACAACTAGCTACGGATTGCAACAATGCCCGTTTTATACTTATTCTCGCTTCTCCTGGTCACAAATACCTACGCTTGCCAACAAAGGGTCTTATTCGGTATTCTGGATTGCACTAAGCAGGGATTGGATGCTTTTTTACCGAGAAATGGCATTGATTATTCCTGGGTTGCTGTGCTTGATTTTGCGGTTCAACAATTTATCAACTGTGAACATCACAATTATAAACAGAGCTATGCCAAACCTTGTTTGCATCGATCTGTGTGATAACCCTAATCTGAATCTGTGGTGCGTTAAATGGTACAGTTGAAATATTGTCCGACTGCCCTCTAAGTACACCCACTTCACCCAGAAAACCTTCAACACGATGGCTAAAACCTACACCGCCGACGCACCGTACATCCACCGTGCCAACTACAATCTTTTCGACCGCAAATCCCGCTACACACTACCCTGCCCCATCCACAGGACTCAAAACACCTGAGCCACCCACATCACCACAACATCAAACTTTTGGAACCACTACAAAGCCAAATATTTCCCTCACTACAAACGTTTTTATGCTACCGAAACAGTCAACCCCCAATCACATGCGACGCAGCTAACTAATACAAAGGCCAAACTACAAACCCATCTATGACTGTTGGCCATCCTTCAACACATACAGAGATGTCACAGCACACATCAGATATCTTGGTTGCAACCATCCCGGCAGCCGTTTTTGTTATATCAATCGCATGGTGTGTGTTATGTCGTTGTGTCCACGGTCATTGCTCTCGGCACGCAACCGAACAACCACAGCCAGAGTTAGAACTACAGAATGCGGGTAGTGACTCGTCGTCGGACAACGATGAGGAAGTTATTTCTGCCCGGAAAGATGTACTGGGGTATGAGGACACGTTTGTGTAACACTTTTTATTATATATAATTCTCTTTTGTATATAAACTACAATATAGTTAGGTTATATCTAGTCCCTTAAATGTTCATATTTATAAGGGTTTCAATTATATTATATACTGGGGATACATTATCGTAAATTTATTGCTGGAAATATTAAATAATGGTTTGATGACATTTGGTATTAACATTTGATATTATAGATATTATAATTGTAAGGACCAGGTAACATTGTTCTCTTATGGTATTATTACTAATAAATGACTGTTTAAATTTGATTTACTCACGTTCAGTCTTGCAAAATATATATAAACCGAGGAAATAACTGGTGAGGTTAAATAGTATGATGAGAATAAATTCGCCCAGACATGCTACCCCTTATATTGTTTTTTCGATGTGCTTGTGCACACCAGAGGTAAAAATAGACAGACCCAAAGTTCGTTTGGACAATTATTTCTTAATCCTTAATATATTATATAGTTCAATAACACATTATATAATCACTTGAACGTTCAATTCGTTCACTGTTCTCGAGCCTATTAAATATCTTTTCCCACAACATCCATGGCATACCAAAAAGACTGTCTAAGTACAAACGATGATGTTGTGAAGGCGCCGGTATGGCCAAAACGTGGCAGACCTCCTCAATAACAAGCCACATGATGTCTGGGTTGATATCTCTTTTAGCCAGACCCGCATACTTCATGTACTGATTTTGACTACACTCTTGCTCAGACTGCAATGCATTTGCCGCACATGCTTGGCAGGACTTCCCCTTGCGTTCAAGATTCTCCAGATCTGATATTCTTTTATCCAATGTACAGGAAAAAAAATATGTATGAGGTCATCAATAGTGATTCCCTCTAAGCCACATGTGTGCCATTATTCAAAAAGTGTTCAGTCAACAGCCCAACGTAAAAATGTTTAGAGTTAACGCGATTGATACTAGACACAAAATTATGATGGCTAGTGCACTACAGCTCGGTTTTTATTAGGGTATTGGCATTTGAATCACGCGCGGTTTGACGTCATACGGTGCGGCTTCGATGATACAACGCATTTTAAATCTGGCGTGCTTTTGACGCCATAAGAAATGCCTTCGATGATGTAGCGAATTTTAAATCTCGCGCGGTTTGACGCCATAAGGTGCGCCTAAATATGATGACATTATAGAATCTTAATAAGGCAAAAGCATAATGAAGTAAGAAATTTATAATTAGGCGGCATCCCTTTGGTCCCTGGATGTCCGGGTGTTACTACTTTAGGGATACTATTCAGCTTCTGTGTTAGCAGAGATACTAAGAAATTGGCATATATGCTTTCAACTGGCTCAGAGCAAATAAAACTGTTACAGAACAAACATTGCAACACCTTTGGCGAAATTCATATAAGTCCCTTAATTCCTGTCACTGTATGGCAACTTTGAACACTTCACTCAACAAGGGATGGAAAAATATCACATCAAAGAACTTCATCAGGTCGACCATAGAGATTAGCATATTTGCTGTTCAACAGCTTTCTTATAGGTGGAACAGGGTGCGACACCAACCTCGTACCCAGGCTCTTAGCTCCGCTCCCGCTACTCTCCTGCTTCGAAAAGACCCTGGTCTCCTCTGGTCACATGGAACGATGACAAAAAAATCAGTTAGGTCGGGTTAGTGTTGGCGATGCGCTGTGGTTGTGAAAGTACTTTCGAATGCTTCGCTGTACTTCAGTTTATCATTTGACCATGCGAGGAGCATTCAAGATTTATTATTCTGCGTGCTCTACCATGTCGCTATCATTGGCATTCAGTGGTTTTCAGCATTCGCCAAAGTTACAAGCGGCAATCTTCCGTTTGAGTTGCATTCATACCACTGTGGTTGTATTCTTACACGCGCACGCATCACTTTTTCAACTTTTAGCAAAATAGAATACGCAATTTGGATAAAGCTAGAATAAAGTTGATTCAGTAGAATTAAGTTGTTGCAAATGCTGTACAAGACCGACCATATGGTTGAAGTGTAGACTACTAGACAGGAAGAACCTGTGTTATTCTCTTCAATTTTGTTATGTATATGTTGCCATGTAAAACCAAATGAGCTTGCAGGTACCGTGCTTCTGTATCGCTAAGAATTAAACGTTTTAAATAGTACTATTTGGTCACTTTATCAATTGTTCAACGAGAATTAAAAGAAGACAGCTATTCTTCAATTTTTGCCCTGATTTTTCAAACAACAACAAAGCGTGTTTACATAAGACAGTTCAGACAAACGGTAAGAAAGTATGACAGACAATACGTGAATAACCAAATTTGGTTTAAAATCATGTCAAGTGTGAGCTTATTTTAACATGTTTTATGAAACAAAAAAAAAGACAACAAACAGACAGTATAAATGTGGTACATAAATTTCAACAAAACAGCGCACGATACCTATTAACAAGTGCAACGCTTAATCTTCGATAAAAAATTGTTGAAGCAACGCGCTAGGTCTGCACCTACCGTCACCGAACCGTCCCAAGTAACATTGACCGAAAATTTATTTGAATACTTGTCTGCTTTCTCCGTTTTAATTGCTCAGTAAGCACTAAGCTCGCTTCGAACAAGTGACTCCCCACCCAACCACCCTGCCTGATTTTTTATGTTATCTCCCAGATTCTGGGAGACACGTGACCAGCCGATACCAGGGTCTTTGCATTGGGTCTTTGCTCCAGCGAGGAACGAGCGGCCGGAGAGAAGAGCCTGGGTACGAGGTTGAGTGACGTTTGGTAATGATGACACTTTAATAAGCCGAAATATTACTACAAAACTGTATTTATGCGTTCAGCAAAATCTTGAGTATCCACTGAGGATGTTAAAAAAGAAATCTGGAAAATGACATTGTGAATATGTACTTATATCTAGTGAACGTTGACCAAAGTCAGCCCTTGCTCATCTGACGTAATCGAGGGATTCCTACATCGTGAGTGTTCTCATTGCCTCGACTTCTAATTCCACTCACGTGGTATTGCGAATTGCACCTACCAGATTCTATTGATTTAACCATGCAGGGCCACTTACATGGTTGCGGATTATGTCACTAGAGGCAATTTAGCTCGTCATTTGTGATTCAGTGTGATATGAGCTTTCTATCCGCCATGGACACTATTGGTATTTATGCAAGTGTACTTCAATACTGCATCAAATCAAGGATCTTGCAGTAGAAACTATGTTGAGGTATCCGCTATTTAAGTACCGGAGCTTCTGATCTTGTTTTGAAACGTCATTTCAAAAGTAGGCCATAAACATTGAAGAGGCGAGTTGGCCTAATCCTAGTATTTTGTTTAATTAATGGAACTGTATTATTTCCTCTGTTGCCGTAGGTAAGGAACAGTCAGTGGGTGGGGAATGTTCTGATGGAACAAAAACGTACATGATCTTACTGGCTTTTTTGGGAGGAACAATCTTTGGTTTAGCGTTGCTCTATAGTATTCTATTGCTGGTTGATCTGTTAAAAACAAGAAGTGAACGGGATGGGAACAAAGCAAGTACATCACATGGTTATGACAACGCAGCTGCCTCAACAGGAAATGTTTCAATATACCAAGAGATTGATTTAACTAAGATGAACAGGGAAGGTAGTAAGAAGACAGAAGAGAATGAAAACGAAGGTGGTTATGCAGAATTGAACAAAGTTCGAGAAAGCGAAGAAAACAATTACCAATCTTTGAGTCGTGTTTAGCTAAATAACGTAACCGTAACCGTGTATTATTATACCTTTAAGTGTAACGGAAACCGTGAACCTAAACGCAACATTGATCTTAATTGTAATTCAAAAAATAACCGTAACTTACTTGTATGATGCATGGGTATCGACGTCATTTCGTCCTGCCAAATTAATGCGAGGTATTTTAGTCTAGTGTTGGAAAATCGAGTCAAAGCTACTGTAGCACTAAATGATTAAATGACTGCTTAATGAACAGGTTTCGAGAATCGAAAGAGTTGTTCATATAGTGGTTTAATATCACTGTTAGTTTTCATGATAACTGTTCTGCCTAAAACTGTTTATTCAACAATCCTGATTCCTATTCATCCATGTTATAACTGATCTGTCCTGGGTCTCTTTGTTCAACAGGCCTGTTCACTCCTGTGATATTGTGATAATAATTTTACACGTATATACGATATTCTCTCTCCCACAACCTTCAAGGTATTTCAAGGGTTTACTCGCGGAGGTTATTTCAGCGGAGATTATTTCATCCTAGGGGGTGCGGTTTTCTCCAGTGCTACCGACACAATCAAACAGGAAGAGAACTATATTGTTCACCAACGCTTGCACTTTTTGTATACGATGTTGATCTATGAACAGGAATTAAAGTGTTTTTTATTTGAATCAGGATATTTGACGTGACTATAGCCATACAATTGGACAATGCTATCACCAGGACGACACCATTTATAAAAGTACTGAGCAGCTGTTTATCACGAGGTTTGTATAAATGGCAAGTTAATGTTGCATATCTAATTATCTTTGGGGACTGACAAATAATTTTGACCGTTAATTTTCGTACTTTGTCGCAATTTCATTAACTGCCAAATTTTATTTACTGCCAGACACACATGAAACTCTAAATGCAAGATTTTAGTTAACATTTGCTGACTTGTGGACTTTGAGAAGAACGCCTTTTCAAGAGCATTTGTTCGGTATCTGCAATTAAGTCGAAATGCAGAACATGGTGAGATTTCATGGTGAGAAGTCAACAGTTAGTTGCCTCATGTAAAACTGACTTGTTATTTGTTCCATCCTTTTTCTAGTCATACACGTCAAATATGGTGTGGAACGTTCTAATTATTTTTCTACTTTTCCTAAGTCTGTCCCAAGGTACGGATTTTATTGTTCTGAGTTGGGTTTCTATATATAGGATTGATGAAAATATCTTGAGAACCAAGTATTGAAGAAGATGTAAAGGGCAAATCATGTATTTGAAAGATCTTTACAACGAGACAATACAATAAATTTTTTGTTTATCATAACTCTTTCAAGTGCCTATATCATCGTCCGGGAATTTCGTTTTTGTAGCTAAGATAAATAAGATAAATAAATTAATTATTCTACTGCTTAGAAAAAACTCATCTTCATGGATTCATTCACCATTAAAGTTTCAGACGTGGCGTCAATTTGGGAATTTGGGCGTACAAAAACAAGAAAAAACTCAGTTGCAATTTCCGATCCGACGCCATGTCTGAAACTTTAATGGTGATTTAATGCAAGAAGATGCGTTTTTTCCTAAGAAAATAAATTACCAACTTATTTCATATTGCTGAAACATTACAAAAAAGTAAAATCCATGATCATAATAGGGCACTTTAAAGCCTCGCACCTAGTGAAAGTTGTTTGCATTTCTATAATATAATATCTTTCAGCGGCAGTCATCAAACCTCTTCCTATGACTAACCCTTACTACAGCAAAGAAGGTGTTGATGTTACCATTCCATGGGAATACACGGTCGATGATAAAGATG